>CAUYSK010120648.1:0-10322 GCA_963575035.1 Avahi laniger | reverse complement strand
GCAGGGTACCCGCCGACCTTGGAATGAGGCCCACCTGGTGCGGTGACACCTGTCCCACAATCAGTCGGGCCCAGCGCCGTGTGCTCCGGCCCTTCCCACTCGGGCTGGGCTCCCAGAACCTGGAGCTGGCCTCCATTTGCCCCCGCGCCCCCTGCCTTCCAGCCCCACCTTCCCCGCCCCCAGCGTCACCTCCCGCCTCCCCGGCTGTTGTGGCCAAAGTAATCACAGAAGAACGGGCACCCCAGGACCCCCTGCAAGAATCATGACTATGGGAATCTGAAAAGGTGATTTTAAATGTGTCATTTCACCCGCCGAGCAGGATCCATGGAGGTCTTAGGAGCCCTGGCAAGGAGCTTGTCCTCCATTCTGCTCCGGCCGAGGGGCCTGGGCTGGTCGCCAGTGGCATCAGGTGTTGGGCAGGGTCCGTGTGGGGTGTCTTTTCATGGTGCCATGAGGGGAAAGCAAGGCAGAGCCCTGAGGCCACAGTTGTCTGGAGGTGGCAGGCCACAGAGCTCCCCGCCTGCGCTTCATGCTTTGGGTGCTGCCTCCCGCGCCCCTCAGGCCCCATCTTTGCGCTGAGGGACCAGGCTGGAGCTGGGCCGGGCCGCGTGGCGCCCCAGAATGAGCACACAGGAGCCGGCAGAGCCGGGTTCACATTCTGGCCCTGACAAGTCACTGAGACTTCCGAGCCTTGGTTTTTCCCTCTATGAAATGGGGGCAAACTTACCCTGCACAGTTGTGAGGATCAGCGCACACAGAAGGGTTGCTGAAAAAGAATGAGCCGCTTAGGCCATCACTCCCAGCCCCAGAAAGGACCACGAGTCTTTTTTAGCCATTTGGGGATATCTGGGGGCTTGAACAGGCAGGTGGCAGGAGGGAGTTGGGGAACCTCAAGGCAGGCAGCTTACCCCCATCCTGGGGCACCAGTGCCGGCCTGTCCCCTGGCCACGGTTTGCCGGGGCCCCGGGGATGCGGGTGGGCAGGGGCGGGTGGGGTGAGGGGAGGAATCTGTGTCCCTCGTGAGACTGGCTTTTCTGGGAAACCCTCACAAGAGTGTCTGGGGCAGGAAGCACCGCTCAAGGCTGCCGAGGAAGCATGGTAGCCGCTCCTACTACAGACGCGAATTCCACCCCATCATGGCTACATCCGAGAACCTGCCCGTCTCTATGGCAACCACAGGGCTTGGGGCTCCTGGCCATTGTGGTTCAATTCCCATGAGAGGGAGGGCCCTGGGGTCTGTCCCCCTCCAGTCCCAGCAAAGGGACATTGGCTCCAGGCACCAGCCTCAAAGTCAGAGGGGGCAGGGTGGGACGGCCGCAAACAGCTCCTCCCCCAGCGCTGGCGGGAGGATCCAGGGAAGAGAGGCAGCTGCAGGTGGCAGGGCTGGGGCTAGGTGTCCACCCGCCCCATTCCCCAAGGCCCAGGGAGGCGGCGGGGCCTGGTGGGGGCGAGCGCCTGGGCGGGGCTGTTTCTCCGTCTGTGACTTGCCGTGGTGCTGCGGCTCTGCCCCGCTATGGGCTGAATGTTCGTGTCCCCCACAACTCGCATGCCGAAATCCTAACCCCAAAGTGACGGCGCCAGGCCCTGGAGAGATGCTCCTGCCTTCCACCAAGTGAGGACACAGCTGGACGGCACATCTCAGGACCGGAGGGCACCCTCGCCGGACATTGAACCCGAGGGCGCCTTGATCTTGAGCTTTGCAGCCTCCAGAAACCTGGGGAATAAATTCCTGTTGTTTATAAACCACTCGGTTTACGGCATTGTGTTAGAGCAGCCTGAACGCACTAGCCGTCAGGGAGCTGTGGGTGAGGGGCTGCACCTCGGAGTCCAGGTACACAGCGGAGGGGCTGGGGGTGCAACTCTAGGGACACGGGCACTGGCCTCACCACGGCCACCGCCAGGACCCGGGCAAGGGAGCAGCTCAAGGTCTCCAGCTGGCGCTCCTCCGCCGACACGCGCACTCGCACACACGTGCCCCTGGGTCACAGCCCAGTCCCCTGGGTCCAAAGTGCCGGCCACATTTGCCTGACTCGTGGTCCCGCGGGAGACGCAAGGCCACTCCTGTGGTCGGTGCTGCCATCAAACTCAGGTGGCTTGCTGCCGTGGCTTTCTTGACTTTAAGAAAGGATGCAGTTTCATGCAGAAAACAAAAATGGGAAAGACAGACACAAAGAAAAGAACTTTCTTCTTCTTCTTCCTGCCACGTCAGCTGGAGAGTGCCCCTAAGGACACCCTGACCCCACCAGCCACCTGGGTCTCATGTGTGTGCGCCTTTCGAGCGATGAGCCCATGCGCTGTTCTACCATCGGTTCTCACGACAAGGTCAGGCGCCTCGCTCCGTGCGGCTCCCGCCTTTGCCTGGGCCTCTCCTGCAGCTTGTCCCCCTGTCTCCCGGCCAGTCCCCTGTGGGTAGATATTTGTCTGGGCTTCAGGTTTTTGTGGCTGGAAACCACAGCGTGGGAAAACTTGCTCCATCTTTGTGCACGTCTGCGATTATCAGAGTAAACTCCTGGGAGTACGGGGTCATAGGGACGCGCGTGTTTAGTGAATCTTACGCCCATTTCCAAACTGCTCCCCCCAGAGGTGTTCCCACAGGGGCGTCAGCTGAGCCTCCTCTCCCGTGGGCGGGAATTCGGGCCGGGTCGGGTGGGGGACCCACGCTCCCCAGCTTCTGCCCCTCACAGCCCGCCAGCTGTGGTCTCACTCGCGGCCTAGCCCGCCGGTCCCAGGGATAAGGTGTGTCTCTAGCACAGCGCCAGGGTCGGGTGCTAAAGCTGCTGGAGCCTGAGTCTGGGGCTGGGGACTGGCAGGCGGGGGGCAGGTGAGGACCCCGGTGGAGCAGGGGTGCTGGGCAGGGCTGCAAGCTGGCCTCCCTGTCAGGCAGCCATGGGGCAGACTCGATGACAGTCCCTAATGACCAAGGACCGGGGAGGAGGTGCTGACGGGTGGGGAATGCTGTGGTGGACAGAATAATGGCCCCCAAATGTCCACGTCGAACCCCCAGAACCTGAAAATGTGACATCACATGGTGCTTTGGACTGAATGTTGTGTCTCCCCAGAATCCATGGGACCCGAATCCCAATGCTGTGGCGTTAGGAGGTAGGGCCTTTGGGAGGCGATTAGGTCGTGAGGGTGGCCCTCCTGAGTGGCATCAGCGCCCTTATCAAAGAGGCCCAGAGAGCTGCCTCACCCTTCCCTGCGCGAGGACACAGCGAGGACACCGTCTGCAAGCCGGAGGAGGCCTCCCCAGGACCCGACGGCGCCGGCCCCCTGACCTCAGACTCCCAGCCTCCAGCCCGTGAGGACGACCTTTCTGTTGCTGATACGCTACCCAGTCTGTGGTCATTTGTCACGGCAGCGGAAGGGACTGATGGCACTGAGCGATCAGGGTAGCGGATGGAAAGAAGGTTGCTAATCGGCTGACCGTAAACCAGGGAGCGTGGCCTGGGTTCTCCAGGGGGACCCAATGCAATCGCACGCATCCTCGCACGTGGAAGGGGATGAGCACGCCCTGCGACTGAAGCTCGGCCCGCGCAGCTGGCTTTGAAGGCGGAGAAGGCAGGGAAAGGATTCTCCCTTGGAGCCTCCGGAGGGAGGGAGTGCAGCCCTGTGGCACCTGACCTGGCCGGGGGAGGCCGGTGTGCGCTCCTGACCTCCGGAGCGCTTGGATAATAACCGTGTGTTGTCTTAAGCCACTAAGCTTGCGGCAAAGCTTGCAGCAGCTGCAGGAAGCTGCTTCTGGGCAGCGTGGGAGGAGCACTGAGCAGGGAGTCCACCCGGAGGAGAAGCGTCTGCACAGACCCCATCTCAGCTCCCTGGGGCCCTGCCCTGGGGAAGCAGCTTCCCAGACTGAGGCAGTCGTCACCAATACGAAGTCCCCATGTCCCCAGCCCTCCCCTGCCTGGGGAAAATCCAGAAGGGGCAGGGAAGGGGATGGCAGGAGCTAGAAAAACCCAGGAACTGCTGGATCCACCACCATCTGGCTCTGGGAAGAGATGGAACATCTGGCGCCTGCTCTGGCCCACAGCGTTTACGTAAGCCACGTGTGAACACACGTGGCCCAGATGGCCCCTCGCAAGCTGGTGCCCTGGACGCGCTCCGCCTGACTTCCTCGTGTGTGGAATGGGCGTCACAATAAGAGGGCATTTGTGGGGACGGGAAGATGCCAGGCCCAGGCCCCCCACGAGCCTGTGCTCACGCTCTCACACACGCTCACTCGCTCACGCGCATGCGCGCACACGCACACTCGGGCCAGCTGGCCCGCCCTGCTTTTCTCATATGTAAAGTTACACGCAGGTCTCTACGCTCCCTCCAGCTGCAATATTCTGTAACACAGACATACACAGGTACTTCCATGTCCAAACTTGATGTGCTTGGGCAGACATGCATGTACGTGCAAACTTGAAAACACATGCATGTTCGCATTCACACAGAGACACACGTATACATGCACCTGGATATGAAGTGGCCCACGCAGCCCTGCCTGAGTCTATGCACACTCGCGCCTGTGCGCTCTCACACTAGCGTACACACGCACACGCTTCCGTGTTCTCTTGAATGCACATGTTTACGTGGCTTGATATTCATGCCAGACTTAGTAAATACATATACAGGACTCATTATTTGGGACAGGCTTGTACTAAAAAACTACTCATTTATCTGAAATTCATATTTAACTGAGGGTCCTGTATTTTATCTGACAACCTAACATGGAAGCTCATGAAGCCATCAGGGTCCCTGGGGCCCAGCCCCACACGCCATTTGCCAGGAGAACATCCAAGCCCTTCTCTCTGTCTGGAAATTAAACCCACAGATGCTCCCTGGCCACAGGGCAGCCCTGGGCCCCCAAGTACAGCGACGGGCCTGCCGGTGGGAAACGGGCTCCCGGATTCCTGAGAAAGCTCCTCCCGCCAACAGCCCGGCCACGAGGTCTGGCAGCAGCGCGAAGCCCCAGGAGCCCTGGGACCCCACCCGAGAGCCGAGAGCCGAGGCCGGGCCTGGCCTCCAGGAGGGCTGTCCAGCTGGGTGAGAGACGCAATCTGAGCCCCCGGGGGCCGGCTTGGCTGCTTCTCCATCCAGCCTCTCCTGCTGGAGGGAGACAAGTCCGCACAGAACAAGGCTGCCCTGAAATCCCAACTCCTCAGCCCCATGCTTCAACTGGAGGGGTCTGTGGAGGGACAGCAGTGAGCAAGGCCCTGGGGGCACTCAGCACGGAGACAGGGGTCACAGACAGGACGACGCAGACCTGCCGCCTCTCCCCTCCTCCCCGTCCCCCTCCCTTCCTGTCCCCCCTGGAAAAGACGAGCTCTGGGCCGGAGCCTGGGCCGGCAGATGTGTGGTGAGTCTCTTGAGAGCCTCGCAGGAACAGGGTGAGTCTCTTTAAGGAATGATGTTTTCCCTGATTCGTGTGTGTGTGGGCTACACAAGAATGCTTTTGCATTATTTAAAAAACTAGAACGGACAGGAAAACCAAAAGCAAAAATATTTTGGTTATTCCCTTCAGATATGTTTCTCTGCATTTGTGAAAATGTAGCTATATTTTGAACAAAAAACCAATTATACTCTATAGTTTCGTGACCTGCTTTTTGATTTACTAATATTGTGAACACATTTCTGCATCAAAAACTAAACATCCGTATCTTGACGTGTAGCGGCCTCATGGTGGTCCCTCGTAAGAAGAGGCCTTTTTTTTTTAGGTTGCTCCTAGTTTTGTCTTGTTTAAATTGAGGCGAACTTTACACAACACACAAGTAACTACATCAGCGTGTACAATCCAGGGGTATCCAGCACATTCGCGCGGTTGCACCACCACCGTCTCCATCCCGCTCCGAAACATTTCATCACCGCAAAGGAGCCCCATCCCGCCCCCCCGGCTGCTGGCGGTCCCCAGCATGCTTTCTGCCTCTGTGGATTTGCCTGTTCTAGATACTTCCTAGAAAGGAGTTGAAACAATATGTGCCCTTTCGTGTCTGGCTTCTGTCCCTCAGCACAATGTCGTCAAGGCTCATCCCGCCGGAGCGTGGGTCAGCCCCTCCCGCCCTTTCATGGCCGAGTGATAGTCCACTGTACAGATGTGCCACGTTTATCAGTCGTGTGTCCATGGCGCTTCCATTATCGGCGTCTTTTGACTCTTGGGACTAGAGTTGCTGTGAACATCCATGTACAAGTATTTGCCTGAGTCCCTGTTTTCAGTTATTTTGGGTAAATAGCTAGGAGTGGAATTGCTGGTTCAGATGGTAGCTCTATGTGTATCTTTTTGAGGAACCCCAACGTGTTTTCTACGACAACTGCATAATTTTACATTTCCGTGAGCCGTGAACGAGGGTTTCAATTCCCCCACACCTGCACCAACACTGGGCATTGTCTTTTTCGCCCCGTTATAGCCACCCTACGGAGCGTGACACACACTCCCAGCTTTTTGGTAAACACAAGCGATGCAGCTAGAATCCTCCTTGTCTGCGTCTCTTTGCACAGTCGCCTTGTTTTGTTGTGTTCAATTCCTAGCAGTGCAGTTGCTCGACAGGAGGGAGTGCGTGTGAGTGAGTCTGTGTGTGTACTTTTTTGTAAGGTTTTTGGTGAGTATTACCAAACGCGTCACCAGAGAAGTTCCACCAACTTTTTCCCTAGCCGTGTAAGACATTGATCATTAAAACAAGAGTTGTTTTATTTTTAATCTGTATAACTGTCGTCAATCTGATTTTAATACTCTATATTCCCCTGTTTTATTATTGCCTTTTATAATTAACGTGCTAAGAAGACTGCTACGGGCTGACCTGTATCTCCCAAAGTTCCCTGTGAAGCCCCAAGTCCCAGAACCTCAGAATGTGACTGTGTTTGGAGACCGGGCCCTCGAAGAGGTGATTGAGTTAGAATGAGGCCGTCAGGGTGGGCACTAATCCAGCAGACTGGTGTCCTCATAAGAAGAGGAAACCTGGACACACAGCGACACAGGGACCCGCAGGCTCAGAGGAGAGGCCGTGTGAGGCCACGGCGCGAAGGCGCCATCTGCGAGACAAGGAGAGAGGCCTTGGGGGGACCAACCCTGCTGACACTTTGATCTTGGACTTCTCGCCTCCAGCTCCCCGCTGAAGCCACGCAGTCGGTGCTAGTTTATTATGGCAGCCCTGGGGAACTGAGCGCTTTCTCTGAGCTGTTGACTGTTTGTGGGTGTCCCTTGTGAGCTGCCGTCCCCATCATGCGTCCTTCCTTGGGTAAGGGGCGGAGGAAGGGCTGGGGGCCTCACCTCACCTGCGTGTGGACAGTGGGATCACGCTGCTGCACAGAGAGGCCCTGGAAGCAGGTGGCCTCTCTCAGGATGTGCCAAACAAAGGCTTTCTAACTGTTAAAAAATAGTATTCAAGAGGATCGAGTCCCACCTGCGGAGGTTCGGCTGTAACTGACTGTTTCACGCTTCCCAGTTGATTCCAATACAACCCAAGTTAAGAATCCACCCTGACCTCCAGGATCCTCAGCTGGAGAGGCCACGGGCTTCCATCCGGGGTGTGGCCCAGGCCTCTGACTCCTTAGCAAGTGCCCCGGGGATGCTTGCCCAGGCGGGTGAAGGGACAGGCGGTGACTAACTTAGCCTCGGCTGCTGTGGCGAACAGGTATGCAGCGAGTCTCTCCCACCTCTGGCCTGGGACCAGACAGCTTTGCCGAGAGCGGCCGGGTCAGCGCCCCGGCGGAGAACGGAGCAGCGCCTGGCACTTGCTCGTCACTGCACTCAAAGTTTACTTGGGGGTTTGCACTGACATCTGAAAGGGGAGACAGAGGGGGCCCCCACCCACCCAGGGGCAGTGGGGGACCCTCCACCTTCTCACTCCATCTCCCCTTCTTCCCTGCCCCAAACCCAGGTGGCTGCCACATTCCACTCCGGGGAGCACGAGGACCTGCTAGGATTGCATTTCTTGGGGGAGTCTGGCATTGGGACTGTTTTCTGGTTTTCAGGGGCCCTGGGGCGGCTAACTCTACCCTCCCTGCTGCGGGCGAGGAGGAGGGAAGGCTTGCCCCCAGAAACTGGTTTGCGTTTGTCATGTTCGTACAAGACATGCTGCCACCAAAGCCACGGGGCTTTTGACTCAGCTGTGCTTCCTCCTGCAGACGAACCCTCGGCACGCCAGACTGGAGCACCTGCCTCTCATCGCAGTCTGTGCAACTTTGGGCAAATCTCTCAACCTCCCTGAGCCTCAGTTTCAGCGTCTCTAAAATGGGAGGAATCAACAGGGACTCAGTCCTTGGACCCAACCCTTGGACGTCTCAAGTGGGTGAGTCCCTGTTTGGCTGCAGCAGGTTGGAGCTGGGTTTCCGTTAGTCGCAACCAGCAGGGCCGGGCCGGGCCGGGCAGGAGGCTCTCAGGAAACCGTCTCGGAAGTGAAGCTCCTGACTTTTAGTGACAGTGGGGCTGAGACAGCTCATGGGGGTCCAGTCTGCTCCACCCCCCACCCCCAGGAAAGGGGGGAGCCCAGGGACCGCTCGGCTCCCTGTCCCCAAGTCCCCGGGTTACCATGGACAGCATGATAATGCTAGGGAGCCCACATACGTGTTGGTGACACTTAGCGAAACCCTCTGAGCTGGCCATTCGTATCTCCCCCGGCTGGACACGGTCGGGGGCTGAGCTGCAGCTCCTGCTAAGAGACCGCGGCCCAGAACTGGGTTCATCCTGCTCCTTGGCCATCACAGCTCTCATGACCGGCCATGCTTTCTGTGCTCGCTTTTAAGATGTATTTATTTTTAATAAAATAATGAACACCCGTGAAACCACCAGCAGAATCAACAAGCAGAACACTGACAATACCTGTTTTCATGTGTTCCTCCCCAAATCCTGAATTTTATCATTCCCTTGCTTTAAAAAAAAAATGTTATCACTTATACGTCTAAACAATGTATTTCTAGATTTGATTGCTTTTGTACATTGCAAAAAAAAATCATTCGATGGTATGCCAGGAGTCGTGCGTGTCGTTGCGTGTGGCTGCCGTTCTTTCAGCCCTCGTTGCTGTGTGACACTCAGTGTGTGAATGAGTCTCTCCATTCTCTTCCCCGTGGGCGTCGGGGCTGCAGTCAGCTTGCTACTGTTAGGATTAGTGCTGCCGTCAACGTCCTGCACAAGTCCTCGGGTGAAGCCCGTGCTCCAGGCTACCTGAGAGTGGAAGTGCCGATCGCGGGCTCTGTGAATAACCGGTGTTCCAAGGCATCGTCAAACCGCGCTCAGAACGGCTGGCCTCTTCGTAACCTCGCCAGCAATCCGGGGATCTGGCCGATCGTGTTCCTTCTAGCACTGAGTTTTGCACGCAAGTGGGTGTGGACGGCGTCTCATTCCGTCTTGCTGTGGGTTCCTCTGATCCTTAACGAACGTGAGCGTCTCTTAGCAGTCACTGCTCGCGTCCTCTTCTGTGAAACGCCTGTTCACACCTCTTGCCCGTGTTCCTATTGCATTTTTTGTCCTTTGCTTACTGATTTCAGAGTGTCCTTTATATACGCTATGTTGTTGGTTAATTATACATGTTCAAAGTATCTTCTCCAGCTTAGCAGCTTGTCATTTTACTTTCTTCATTTTGTCTTTTGATTAGGAGAAAATCTTAATTTTAATATAATGAAATGTTTGATTCTTTTATTTCATGGTTAGTGCATTTTTCTATTGTCTTATTTAACAAATCCTTGCCCACCCAAGGTCAGAAAGAAACTCATAGAGATTCTTCAAAAGTTTTGCTTTTGACATTTAAGCCCTAATCCATCAGGAGTTGATATTTATGTATTTTGTGAAATAAGAATCGAGTTTCTTTTTAGAAATAGAAACAAATCCTTATGGGAAATATGGATAAAACCTTCTCAGGCTCAATTTCCTTCCTGCTCCGCCACGCCACGTCTGACGTACGTTGCAGCCGCACACGCGAGGGTCTGGTTCCGGGCACTCTGTTCTACTCTGTTAGTGATGAACGAATTGCTTCCCCACTGTTCGATTCCACTTCGAGGGTCCCAGCACCAGCGTGGGCAGCTCCGCTCTGACGTTCTTCTCCTGCAGTGCCTGGGCCCTTTCCTCTCTCATATAAACTTTAGGGTCACTGGTCAAGTTCTGCAAAACTCCGGTTGGGACCTTGGTTGGAATGGCACTGAGTCTCTGGATCAATTTAAGAAAAATCGATGTCTCCGTCACATCAGGCCTCCCTACCCTTACGCAGCTTAAGTCCCCCTTTCATCTAATTCTTTAATTTCTTTGCGGAAAACAGTATAATTTTCTGCCTAATTCTTACCTATATTTTCCTACACATATTCTTAGATACTGAGAATTTTAGTGCTCTGTGAAAGGTGTCCTTTTTTTTTTTTTT
>CAUYSK010120647.1:0-31698 GCA_963575035.1 Avahi laniger | reverse complement strand
AGATGACAAAAAGAGTTCAGGCCCTTCTTTTAAAAAAAATAGAAACCAGCCTGAGCAAGAGCGAGACCCCGTCTCTACTAAAAATAGAAAGAAATTATCTGGACAACTAAAAATATATAGAAAAAATTAGCCGGGCATGGTAGCGCATGCCTGTGGTCCCAGCTACTCGGGAGGCTGAGGGAGGAGGATCCCTTGAGCCCAGGAGTCTGAGGTTGCTGTGAGCTAGGCTGATGCCCCGGCACTCTCGCCAGGGCAACAGAGCTAGACTCTGCCTCAAAAAAAAAAAAAAAAAAAAAAAATACTGGTGAAGTTTGGAAGCCTCTAGTGGATTTAAATGTTGCTAAAAATCTTTATTGGATATAAAGTTCAAACTGTTCACGGTCACAGCCCAGTGATTTAAAAAATGCAACAAGCATGATTTAATCCAACTATACTGCATAGCCAATCCACTTTATTCTCATGAAACTTGTTCCTAACCAGTCTAAAACCTCCCAATGTCATCAAAAAGGGTGACCATACATAAGGCCAGCTTTGTTTTGCTGACTTGCCATGGAATACATGAGAACATAAATAACTTGGCCATTTTTTTCTTTAGCTACCTGAAAGTAAAGCTAGTATGTGCTTATAAATGGTTGTAGAGAAGAAGAGAATTTATTTATTGAAGGAATCAGAGATGAACATAGCATTATATCTCCAGAAAGCATTTATGAATTAGTAGGACTCCAGAATATAAACTATTAATATAAACCATTTCCTGCAATCTTTTCTTTTTTAAGAAAAAAGAAATAAGAATTTAGGGGGCCTTTTATGTTATATATATATTTTATATTACCAGAAAATACTCTAACTAAAATTTAAAAGCCTTTTAAAATTTTTGCTTTTGTAATCATATTTAAAAATATTTCCACTTCTTTCTCCCCTATTATTTATATACAGAGAGACATTTGCAAATTTGCTTGCCCACACCTGAAAAGTACTTAAATTTTATAGATAACATCTATGAGAACCCAATAAAACTCTACAAATACTGTAGCTCTGTAAGAAATTCAGTTTTAAATCTGCAAATGTAGTTACCATCTTCACTATTTCTCAGCAAACATGTGTTTCATAGACACAGAAGCAGCAAAAGGTATAATCTACAATAAACTGGCTATTAAGTTTTGTGGTGCATTTTCAGTACTTTTTAAGGGTCAAATACCTTACACCTCATTTAAAATTAAATTATTTTTATTTTCTTTGATGTCTCTTCTTATCTTGCAAATATCTGATTGTTTGATGTTACTTATCAAATTTCACTTGCAATATTATAGACTTGGAATCATCAAAGAAGGGAGAATTTGCTAGACATATTATGTACTCTACTCCATAACAAAATAGAAATGCAAAAATGAAGTGAACGAGGAGAATAAGCCAACTAAGCATATATAACAGTTCCAAAATGAACTCTTAAGGCTTGAAGCACACAAAAATCTAGAGAAAGTGTTCAACTAGGAATTAAGAAATAAATTATGGAGCATGTGAGAGGAGGGGGAAGATATGAGCCATTATGGAAAACAGTATGGGGGGTTGTCAAGAAATTAAATGTAGAATCACCATATGATCTAGCAATTCCACTTCTGGTTTTATTAACATATCCAAAAGAATTGGAAGCAGAGACTCTAATGGATGTTCATATACTGATGTCCATAGCAGCATTATTCATACTAGTCGCAACCCAATTGTTCACCCATGAATGAACGGATAAACAAAATGTGGTGCATACATACACAATGGAATATTATTCAGACTTAAAAAGAAATGAACTTACGACACATACTACACTATGGATGAAACTTAAAGACATTATGCTAAGTGGAAATAAGCCAGACACAAAAGGACAAATGTCATATGATTTCACGTATATGAGGTACCTAAAGTAGTCAAATTCGCAGAGATCAGGAGATGGGGGGAAGAGGAAATGGAGAGTTATTATGTAAGGAGTACAACAAAGTTTCAGTTTGGGAATATAAAAAAGTTCTAGAGATGGATGGTGACCATGATTGCACAACAATGTGAATGTCCTTAATATACTGAACTGTAAACTTAAAAATTGTTACAATGGAAAATTTTATATTATGCATATAGTACCACAACAAAAAGAATAGTAAAGAGTATTTCTTCTCGGATTTTCCAAAAATTATTTATTGAAAAGGTCAATATACAAAAGAATAAATTATTTTAGAAATAATATACAGCATTTGAAAGGTGAATCATTAAAGAAAGGAGAGAAAGAAAGTGAGCTATTCTTCTCCTGAGGAAAGTTAGCATGCTAATAAGTGGTTCAGAGAAGAATACTACAAGGCAAGAAGCACCAATAGGGATTGTCTTCTCCAGTTTAAGATAATGGCATCTCAGCTTCAGTGATAGCTTTGCATTTCAGCCCCTTAATTTTATCATTTGGCTGCTAATCTTCTGGGCATCAAACATGCCAGATCTGAAGTCTAAGCCTAGGAAAATGCTGCCACACTCAAATTTTCTTCCACCCAAAGCCAAGTTAAATGAAAAAGTCTTTTTGACATTTAGAAATTTATGGATGTGAATGGAATGAAGAAAAGAGGTTCACGTTAGAAATATGCTTGGTGTTTAAGAGTAAAAGCATGAGCTCTCTGGAAAAAGAGGAGGACAGAATGGCCATGTTCAGAGGATGCACCATTCAGTCCCTATATGTAATGGGGACAGAGTATAAAAGGTTTCTTAAGATAGAGTCTCTTAAGAAAAATGTACAAGTGTTTCTTAGTTGCTATGGCATTCGCTTTGTGGGCAGATGCTGAATTCAAGCAAAGCTACAGACATCTTATTGTGCCCCAGGCTGCTTGACATATTTGTGATAATGAAAAAGATGATAATTAAATCAATTACTTTCACAAATCTTAACCCAAATTCCTCAGGTAAATAATGCATCATAAAAGCAGATCTTTTATTTAGAATCAGTTCTGTTGAAAATAATGTATAAATAGTGAAAAGCAAGTCAATGTTTTCCAACATTATTCTAGTCATTTCTGTATTATGCCCTGAGGTATTTCCTTAGGTAAAAGAACAACTCGCTAGATTTTACTTCCAACAATATATTGTTATCCTTTAAAAATTTTTTTTGGCTCGGAATAAAAAGTAGATAGTAAAGACAAGTAACTGAGATCTGGACATAAAACTTTTATTAATTCATTTAAATAGACCAATTTTTAAAATATCCAATATCAGGTACAGGCTTAGAGTTTCCCCCAGGATAGCCTATTTATTGACTATATCAGGAAATTATTCTCCAACAAGTTACAGAAGCTGCAAGTGTCTTTATCCGGTTTTCCAGAGTCTGGTCGTGTTAGCTCAGGAAGTTAAAGAGGGGTTGATCCTATGAAAATTTTTAGTGGAAACAAAATTTGTCTTTTGTAGTCTCTTCTTGCTCATTCTTCCTATTTCAATTCCCCAACCTCCCTTAATATCCTTATGTTACCCCATGTCCTTCATACTCTATCACCTCCCAAAAATATACAATTGCAAAGTATAAGATGGAAAAGACTAACATACTGCACTCCCATGTTCATGGCAGCATTATTCACAATGGCCAAGACATGGAAACAACCCAGATGCCCATCAACAGATTAATGGATAAAGAAAATGTGACATATACAGATATAGATATATACAATGAGATATTATTCAGCCTTAAAAAAGAAGGAAATCCTACCATTTGTGACAACATGGATGGACCTGGAAGACATCATGTTGAATGAAATATCAGTCACAGAAGGACAAATACTGCACAATTCCACTTATATGTGGTATAAAATAACCAAATGTATGAAAGCCAAAAAAAAAAAAAAAAGAAAGAATGGTGATTGCCAAGAGATGAGAAGAAGAAATGGGGTATTCTTATTCGATGGGTATAAAGTTATAGTTATACAAGGTGAGTAAGTTCTAGATACCTGCTGTACAACATAGAGCCTATAGTTAACAATAACATGTTGTGCACTTAAACATTTCTTAAGAAGCCAGGACACAAGGAAACTTTGGAGGTGATAAATATGTTTATTTCCTTGATTACAGTGATGTTATCATAGGTATTCACATATGTCCACATTCATCAAATTGTATACATTAAATTTGTGTAGTTTCATTGAATATCAATCATACCTCAACAAAGCTACAAAAAGAGTGAAAAAGAAATGAAACACAGTAGAACTTATGTCAAGATGGCTTGTGAGTTCAGAGATAGGGAAACAGAACCTTCCTTTAAGGAGCATTCACAACCAACCAACCAACTTGCCCAAAACAGTATTTTTACATAAATCTAACTTCCCCCAACCCTTATGGAAAGCAGTTTGGAAATATGTATTCAGGTCTTTAGATATGACTGAACTCTTGACCAATAATTCTATTGTGGAAAACATGCCTGAGTATCCAATCTTAAATATAAAATGCTTTAGAGAGAACAATTAGAAACAATTGCTCAACTGACAAACAAAAATACCCAAATAATGCAAAATAACTAGGGAAATTGTGATGAATCCATAAGTTAGATTTTTAAAGCTGTCAAAAAAGATAATCCATAATGTTTATAAATATCTTTATGCTATAATTTTTATATGGAAAAAAGCAAATGACAGAGTGGGCATGGCCATACAATGTATATGTCCTACTGCATCAAACTACAAGTACAGGTCTGTTGGTATCAACATAATATATTAAGTAAAATACCCTATGTGTGTATTTGGGTTCCAATTCTAATTCAACGTATTCCTCTCCGGTGCAGTGGGAAAAAAAGATACTATAGGTTGTTTCCTGCCAGACAGATGGGTTAAATAATATCCGAACCAGTTCGATCTCCCATTGTTAGTTTTTATTTTGTTTCTAATTTTAGTTCTACAGTTATTGGATCATTGATAACTAATTGAAGCTGCATGTGTGCAAAAAACATGATTATTCTATAAGACACATGCACTCACAAAAGACCTAGTTGATATCTGTTAAGGCAAGAATCAGACCTGTGAATTCTCCTGCCTTGAAGTAAAGAATTTAACAAATTATGTTTACTTAAAGGGAAAAGTTTTCAACTTATCATTTAGACCTATTCTCCTATATTTATAAATATGGGTAGAATTCTCAAAGATTATCCACACGACCAGAATAAGATATGGAGGCATAAAATGCCTGATATTAATATGCATGTTTAGAACCTTGAAACTTTGTTTCAAACTTAGTTTATATCCAGGTATTTCTCCATGTCTTCCTAAATATTTCTTTTACTGTCTCCTACTTCCAAGGAATAATTACTTATTAAATATCACTAGGTTTGAGCCACATGTGAAAGCACCTCCAAAATATGAATGGATCAATGAAGAAATGTTATTTCTTTATCACAGAAAAAGTACAATACGGGTGGCTGTCCAGGGCTGGTGTGAAATGCACATTGTCAGGGTCACGTGCTCATGCTCTCTCTCTGTCTGATCTAACATCCTCAAAATATTGTTTTTTTCTCATGGCCAAATTAGCTACTTAAGCTCCAGTCATTACAGTTACTCCGTGACCAGCTTTCCACCCCCTTAGAGACATTTCTTGGAATTTACATATACCATTTTATTTTTATATCTCATTGGCCATCACTTTGTCCCACAACCAACATAGCTTCAAGAGATGCTGGCAAAGAGTGTATATACTGGAAACCATACCTTAGAAATCACAGATTCTATAATACTAAGGAGGAAGTGAAAAAGAGCAATTAGATTAAGAGTCTCATGCTCTACCGACTGAGCTAGCTGAGCCACAAAGAAGAACAATTTGAAAACAGTTAGCAATCTGGCACACAGACATTGCTCTTCCTTATATTCCTATAATACCTATCAGAGTGCTTTGCACTAAATAAGTATACAAGAAGCATTTGATTAACAGTATCCTTAAATTTTAATTCAACTGAGTTACGATTATTCAATCACAAATTTGGTAAAATGATCTGAAAGTGCCAATTCTAGTTATTCATATCAAATAATAAATCAAAGATGTGCTAAAAGATTTAACACCAAGGGTATACTGTGTATATTGAAATATTGTTTTTAATACTGAAAAATAAATAAATGAACAATACAAGACTGATTTTATATATTATAGTATATCCATAAAATATGTTGGCTTCATATTAATTTAATCGAAAAGAGCTGGTTACAAATCCAATTGAGCAGGGCAAAAAATGAAAAGAAAATTCATTAAAATTATTAAAGTAATTAACTGTTGAAGTATAGGCAAGTTTATGCTCATGTTTATCTCTTTTTCAAAATATTTTTCTATAATAAGCATTTTTGCATAAAAGACAACTCACAGGATGAAGTTATTTTTAAAAATTATATTAGGATATGTAATGTCAGCATCAAAAGAAGATAGTTTTCATAATTCACATTGAATTTTCTCTGTACTCTGATCAAATAATATTTGAGAGACATAGGAAATCTCCACCTTACCTTTCTTTTAGTATGTATATATCCCTACTTTCCTCCCATTCTCTCTTAGACTTTTTTTATTAATATCAGATACCTTCCACCACCACCACCAAACACACACACACAGAAAGCAAGCCAGCCATAAATGAAGAAAAGAATAAGAAGAATAAACTTCCAGGGAAACCATAACACTGTTGAAAATACAATGTTCTCAAAAAAATGTTACATGTTATAAAGATAGTACACATAAGAGACTCAATTTTTCCATGACTGTTTTCTACAATTAGCAACGCTGCTAAATTGGGGCTAATGGCTGACAGGATCTGCTATTAGTACTATTGCTTGCCTCTACTGGCTGGATTAAATCCATTTGTGTTTATTCATTTGTAGAGTGCCTTAGTCCATTCTCTGTTGCTATAACAGAATACCTGAGATGGGTAATTTATAAAGAAAAGAGTTTTATTTTGGCTTATAGTTCTGAATATTGGAAAGTCCAAGAATGGGCAACCACATCTGATTGGCTTCTGGTAAGGGGCTCATGCTGTGCCAAAACATGATGCAAAAGCAGAAGGAGAAGTGGACACGTGTGAAAAGGAGCAAAACACAAGGGAGCAAAACTCCCTTTATAACAACCTGCTCTCACAGTAACTCATCCAGTCCTGGGAGAGCAGAACTCACTCACTCCAGCAATAATTAATCCAGTTCTACCAGAGTGGCATTAATCCCTTTTAATGACCTAATCACCTCTTGACTGACCCACCTCCCAATATTGCCACACCTGAGACCAAATTTCCAGCACATGAATTATGGAGGACAGGATCTGCTTTACCAACACACGTAATCAAGATCTGATGGTCTAATGAAAGTGTCATAAATATTGCAGCACAATGAGAATTTAAAAAGAAGACTTTTAATCTCAGTTCTATTACTACTACTATTTAACTTTGGGAAAATCACAATTTCTCAGAAACTGAATTTCCAGGTTAACCTAAAATAATATAATTATGTGCTATTTAGGTGCTTTACAAAATTAAAATTTGATATTCATATCTCAAATTATTTCATAGTGAAAGCAACCCTAGATTGAAAGCCAAGAAACTTAAATGTTCATTCTCAATTCCATTTTGAACTTTCATTGATATTAGGCTAGACAATGAATCAGGAGCTAACAGCGTATCTATAAATGAAGGAACAGGATAAGATGAACTCCAAGGTCTCATTCAGTGTAACATTTCATGATTCTTTGAGTATAACCTCTATAACAATTTCATATGCCAGAATACCGCCTTTGGCAAAAATCTCCTCACAGTAAAACTTGATCCAGCCCTGCGGATATTTTGCCTTTTGAATCTAGAGCTCTCTGCAGGGTGAAAGCTATTCTTTCTTTATCTGGAAAAGCCCCTAATTTTTAAATCTATGCCCCCCATAGTGTAACTTCTTTATTATCCATTGTTCAAACCTGACAAGAGCATAAAGATATGTGGTGATTATAAACTGACTGCAAGCAAAGCCACTGAGCTCAATATTTATTCAAACCCCAGGTCTGACGTTCTCTATGTCAAGTTAATGAGGAAGAAAAGTCTTCATGAAATCAAATATGAGGTATTACACATCAGCAGCTTATTTTGAAAGAAAATTTTGAAGCAGAAAAAAGAAATCATATTTATTAAAAGGCTCTATCACATTTTCAGTTCTTTCTTAGGATTTTTGCTATGTATGCCGTATGCCTTCATAGAAAGTGGCATCCCTAATGTAGCAGTAAACGTACAGGTAAGTCTGAAAGAGATCCCATGACAGGGCCAGAGACTTTCTAGAGAATTTGTGAAAGGAGATTAAAACTCCAATTAAGTCATCTTATTCCATAAGACCCTGATAAAGCATCACTGGGTCATAGGGTTAAATGTTTCCAGACCTTACTAGACTGAAGTTGAAATTTAAGCCATAAAACAGGCCTTATCCCCTGGACATATAGAGGAACCGAAAGTTTATTAGAATATAATACATCATGGAGCATTGCTGCTAGCTCCATTGACCACAATAACACCATGTCATGAGTTTTGCAGAATATAGGAATAGATTTGGAGTTTTGAGTAGACCAGCTATTAATAAAAAGGCACTTTGCCTGATATTTCCTTTGGCATTAATAAAAAGTCATTCCTAACCTCTGCTCGATTCTGTACAGAATGGGGGCACTACATCCTGGGTCATATAGAAATACTTATGAGAAATGTTCCAACAAAGTGTTAATGGCATCATTATAATCGTTGTTATTGTGGAGGTATTACCGCACTTCCGTCCAGATCTCAGCGTACTAACTCTATTGGACCTAAGTTGTAATAAGAAAACTGTCCTTGCTGTGGTGAGGAAAATTACTGATATCCTTCTTCTAATTAATAGCATATTCTGGTCACCTTTAGTTGAGAAAGAATATTTTCTCTCAAGTGGGAGAAAAACAAGAAAATGATATGGTTTATAGATAATTCTGTTGAGTCAAGTATGTTTTTTTCCATAGCCTTGGACTATAAGGAAAGTGTCTTTTCATATAGATATTTCAAGCACTGATTTTCTTTATTTTTATATATACCACACGTAATATGATATTGAACTGCAGTATAAATAATATGTTCAAACAACCCATACTTACTATGTAATTCTTATGGTAAAACTGTGAAATGGGTAAGAAGTTGCAACTCAGGATGCTGTGACCAGATGATGCCGTGATAGAGCCGGATTCTTGCTATCTCTCTGCTCTGCCATTCTTAGCATGCCAACTTTGTCCTCTGGTCAATTCCTCTCATGTTCACAAGATTGCTACCAGCAGCAACTCAACAAAATGCTTCTTAGCTCACATCCAGTAGAAGACATGGAAACTCTTCCTGGACGAATATAATTTCCTCCATTCATTCTCACTGGGTAAACTTGGATCACGTACTTGTCTCCAAACCAATAATGGTTGCTAGAAATTGCCTTAAATTTATCAGAGAATAACCTTGGGGCTTGGGATGGAGGCTTAAAAAGAGGAAGAAGCTATATTAGGAAGAAGGAAGAAAGCAATACATTCAAGGCATTTAGAATGCAGAGGAATTCAAGAAGGACAGCAGTGGAGACAATAAAAAACAGATGAGCAAAGAATGGTGAATAGTGGCAACTGTTCAAATTAGGAAATTGTCTACAAATTATCTATTGACATCTTGAGGAATGTTTACAATATTCATAATGAAATATGCATGTAGGATTGTGTTTCTAGAAATTATTGCAACCCATTGGAGAGTTTTCCCAAGAAATTATGTTAAGAATTATCTCAAAACTCTATCATATCCTTTCTTTTTGAAAAATTTCCTTAAAAACTATATGACAGCTTATTATTTTGATAATAAATTCTTTAAGGAAAAATCCTGGTCTGCTGGTATGCAAGACATCTTTGCTCTAAAACTACCATCATCAACAAAACATGTGTGTTCCAGAAACATATTATATAATGCTCCAATGCTGTATCTAATATTAGCATTATCATCACCAATTAGATTTGGGCACCACAATTTGAGGTTATAGCCTATGACAGGTACAGAATCCCTAAATTAAAAAATACTTAAATACTTTTCAAATTAAAAGTTTTTATAGAGGATTGATTAGTTTGACTTTCAAATCTAGATAAGCTTCTCTGAGACAGCAACAGAGAAGCCAATGAGAAAGAATTATGAGGCTTTTGACAAAACATTTTACATTTTGATCCAAAATGTACATTTTTCCCATCACCCTACAGAATGCTTGCAGCAACCGTATGGCACATCAAGACATCATTTTTTAGCTCCTTTTTTTACTTTCGTATTAACTTACTACAACTTTTAATTGTATAAACATTTTCCACAAAGTAAAAGCAAAAAATAGTAAATTCTCATTCTACATACCTTCAATACTTATCTCTAACCCATCCAAGCATAGAAAAAGATCAATGGTATGTAACCAAAGTGTGCTATTAAACAATCGTCTTTAAAAAAAAAAAGGAAGAAAGAAAGAAAGACTTCAACATCATTCTCTTTAGAAAATTAGGAATTTTGTTTCAACACAGTTCCATTTAACTTTCTAAAAACCCACATGTAAAAATATCAATATGCAAGCAGACACTCATTTGCATTACATTACAAGTACAATTGTACAGGGCTGCTCTCGGTTAAAAAGGTAACACACAAACATCTCATTAACTTGTAGATCAATGCCACAAATGCCACTATAAAATCATGGACAAATTTTACTATATCTAAAGTTGTTACTAATAAATTTCACTTTTGCAGCAACACAAAAGATGAAAACTGTTGTATGACAGCCTCTAACAGAACGCTTCTGTGACCAAATTCAATTTTATTCAAGGTGACCATGTGCCCATCACCGCCAATGGTTACTTTTGACAAGAGGATAATATAAATAAAGAAATGAGAATTATCAATATACAAAACATTTCAAAATGCATTCTGGCACTTTTAAATGAAGCTTTTGGTTTTTTCCTCCAACTCCTCTGTCACTGAACTGCATCACCTAGTATTTTTCACTAATTATTAACTATTTACTAATAAGACAACTTCTTTATTTAGCTGCAGAAATAAAGCCTACATGATAGTTTATTTTCTAGTATTTTAATATACTAGTCAAATTAATTCCAAAAGTGAGTTTCATCAGAATGGTTCATTGCTTAGCTTTTATGAGAGAGGAGTAATGTCGCTTTGAACTCCAAAATGCACCTACTCTCCAGTCTAATTATTTATAGCCTAATAGAAATGCCACCACAATTAATCCTGGATTTTTCTTCTCATACGTGAACAACATATAATGACTTTTCAATTCAGACATTTTCTCATTAGAACTTGTCTGCCAATTTGTGATTTTTGTGGCAAAAATAATAATCAACAAGTACTATTCCATAATCGAAAAATGGTCACCACCGTATTTTAGGAAGGAAAAGTGGGAAATAAAAAATATCTGTACTTCAAGTCAAAAACACATTCTGTCACCCATAATAAAGCTTTCCAATAGAATTTTCTATAATGATAGAAATCTTCCATATCTGTGCTGTCCATTACACTAGTCATTAGCCACATGCAGCTATTGAACACTTAAAATGTGGCTAGTTCAAGTAACTAAATTCTTAATTGTAGTTAATTTGAATTTAAATAGCCCCAGGTGGCTAGTGGCCACATTAGCTATGATCTATGGTATAGTATGTTACTGATCTGCAAATATTGTTGGTGTTACTGATAATGTATCTAAGCCTTGGATAATATATATAAATTTATTCTTGAATAGACAAAAATGTTCTAAAAATATAATAATCTCTAAAGATACTATATGTTTAAGTACTTTATATGTAAAGAGAAATTAATTCTCCCATGCATTAATAAATACACATAAACATAAATAGAGATATATATTTACATCTGTAAATATGTAAGTGGAAGTGGCATATGTCACATGTCACATGTCACATTCTATTGGCCAAGTCAAGTCACATGGACAAATCTGATATCAGTGGTGCTGAGAATATTATCATCCTTCAGGAATAACCTGGTAGAGAGAAATCAGAGAACGGTAGCAAATATTTTGACAATAATACCATTTATTCTCTATAGATAGGAATATGCATACATAGATATAGATAGATAAATTATATTCACCATAAATATATATGTATATACACATACAGGTATATATATACACTATATTAATATATACTTACACAGTATCTATTATAAAAGAGATTTGAATTGTTTAACAATTATACATAAAATCAATAGATTACAAAAGATGAAGAACTAAGAATAAAGTAAAACTAAAATCTAGTCAAGAATAGGAAGTCTACAAATGTCAAATCATATGGTTGACAAAGCTGGACTGTAAAGTGGGTTCTAAAATTCCTATTATCCCTAAAGAGGGATATAGAATCAATTTTTATATTGATATCAATCATTGGCTAAAAATAAATCAATTTTACTGATTTATAAAGAAAAATAGCTTTATTGGAATAACAATTTATGTAAACAATATGTGATAAGTAAAAAAAATTCCTTAAAAATTACCTTGAAATGAATCCACATTATATATATACATATATATATATATATATATCACTGAAATAAATAAATAATCATAATGCCTAGTAGGCTTTCAATAGATATTTATTGAATGAATAAAAGAAAAGCAGGAATATCAAGTTTCCTATAACAGCCACATTAAAAGTCACTTAACATAAGTCAAAAGTATAACACTAATGCTCAAAAAAGTAAAATATCTTTTACAGGAAGGCAAATAAATAAATATACATATGTATATTGAGATTTCTAATTGTGTGATTTGATACAAAGAAAAATTTAGAGTATTTAGAGTAGTGGATGGACTACAGATGATTTAGGTAATCATTCACGAAAGAAAGAATTATTGGATCACTTTGTGAAAAAGAAACTGGTTCTTTATTGGGCAAGTAACGTGATCAGAATTATAACAAAAAGTTACAAGACTTAGAATCCAAAATAGTGTACTTTAAAGCAGACAGGTAATTGGTATATGCATACCTTGAGGACTTAAAAACACTTAACTGACACAAGAACTCCATGCTAGAGATGTCAAGAAGACTGGAAAGAAGTATACCAGAGGACTGAAGTTACATTAGATATTCTCTTTTAAAATAGCTATGTATTACATACAGGAATTGGTTATATTTTCAGAATTTAAGAAGAGTACCTTTATTTTAATTAATAAAGAAAAGGAGTTTGCCATATAAGCATAAATTTATACAGGAGAGTTAAATAATACTTTTAAGTAAAGCAAACATAGGCTAATGACACCAAAAACTACATCTCTAACTATAACTTCTTGCCTAATCAATGGATTCATATAAATAACATATGTTCAATTATCCTCCAGTGGGTATAGTTGGATGTCCAAAGGGGCATTTCAAATTTAATATATCCAAAACTTAATTCCTCACTTCCCCCCAAACCAATCTTTGTATATGTTGGTATACTTCCATTCCAATCTTCCTTATCTTGGTAAGTGGAAAATTCATTCTTCCAATGGCTCAGGTTAATAATCTTAGAATCAACCTTAGCTCTTTGCCTCATATATGTCCATCATTGAATTATGTTGCCTCTATCTTTACATATATCCAGCATCTAACCACATATCATCACATCCATCCCTATGTCCCTGGTCTACGCCACCCCTCTCTCTTCACAGGATAATTTAAAAGGCCTTTTGCATGATTTTTCTTTTTTTCCTTTATCCCCTTACAATTTCTTCTTCATAGAGCAGCCAAAGATATCATTTCAAAACATAAATGAGATTATTTAACTTTCCACCTCAAAACCCTATTTTTTATGGTATCAGGTCTTATTGTTAAGTCTTTCATCTATTTTAAGTTGATTTTTATATATGATGTAAAACAAGGATTCAATTTCATTGTTTTCCATTCCATTCCATTCCCTTTCACTCTTTTCCAATTTCATTCTTTTCTAGTTTTCTCACCATAATTTGTTGAAGAAATTATCTTTCCCCATTGTATATTTTTGGCACCCTTGTCAAAGATCAGATGACCATGTATGTGTGTAGATTTACTTTTGGGCTCTGAATTCTTTTCCATTAGGCTATATGTCTGTCTTTATGCAAGTATTCTACTATTTTGATTACTGTAGTTTTGTAATCTATTTTGAAATCAAGAAGTGTGATGTCTCCAGCTCTGTTTTTTCTTAAGATTGATTTGGCTATTTGTGGCCTTAATGGTTCAACATGAATTTTAGAATTTTTTTTATTTCTGTGAAAACTGCCATTGGAATTTTGATAAGGATTACATTGAATGTGAATATTGCTTTGGTAATATGGATATTTTAACAATATCTATTTTTCCAGACTTAAACATAAGACCTAAAACTGTAAAACTCCTAGAAGAAAACATATTAGAAAAGGTTCTCTTGACATTGGTGTTAACAATAACTTTATGAACAGAACACCAAAAGCATATGCAACAAAAACCAGAATAAACAAGCGAAACTACATCAAAACTAAAAGCTTTTACACAGCCAAAGAAACAATTAGCAAAATGAAAAGGCAACCTACAGAATGAGAGAAAATATTTGTAAACCCTATCCCTGATAAGGAATTAACATTCTAAATTCATAAGGGACTCCTACAATTAAATAGTAAAAACAAACAAACTAATAACCTGATTTAAAAATGGGCTAAGGACTTGAATAGACATTTCTCAAAAGAAAACATGCAACACACAGGGAAATGCAAATCAGAAACTACAATGAAATATCACCTCATACCTAGGAAGATGGCTATTAGCAAAATAAAAAAACAAAACAAACAAAAAAAACCCCAAGTGTTGGCAAAGATGTAGAGAAAAGGGAATCCAGACACATTGTTGGTGGAAATGAAAAATGGTGCAGCCATTAGGGAAAACAGTATGGAGGTTCCCCCAAAATTAACAATAGAACTAGCACACGGTCCAACTGTCCCACTTCTGAGCATTTATCCCAAAGAACTGAAATCAGTATCTCAAAGACACAGGAGTAATCCTAAATTCATTGCAGCATTATTCACAATAGTGAAGATGCGAAAACACCCTAAATATCTTTGGATGAACAGATAAAGAAAATGTAGTATATACATGCAAGGGAACACTATATGGCCTTGAAAATAAAGGAAATTCTATAATATGTGACATGGATGAACTGGAAGACATTATGCTAATTGAAATAAGCCAGTCACAGAAAGACAAATACAGCATGATTCCACTTACATGTGGTATTTACAATAGTCAGATTCATAGAATCAAAAAGTAGAATGGTGGTTGCCAGAAGCTGAGGAGGAGGGGGAATTGGGAAGTTATTCAATTTCAGTCCAGCAAGGTGAATAAGCTCCAGAGATAGTCCGTACAACATTGTAGCCATAGTCAACAATATTATATTGCACAGGTAAAAATTTGTTTAGTGGGTAAGTCTCATGTTAAGTGTTCTTACTGCTGTAGGAAAAAAAAAAATCTGTTGGCATCCTATTTTACTCAGAATAGAAAAGTAAAATTATCACTGCTTGCATGATCTGGCTCCCTGCCAACTCTCAGCTCTAGTAGCCTACCACTCATTTCCGTGATAGCCAGGACAAGAACCTTATCCTCTCAAGGTCTTCTCACTGTCTCTTCCCTACGCTTGGAAAGGTTGTTCTCCCAGAATTAGACATGACTGTCCTGTTCACGTCATTCTCTGGCCACTCATTAATTGAAATAACTGTCCCTATCCCCATCATTTCCTCTACCCAGTCTAAATAGTTTTCAATACTCGTCATGCACAAAAATTATATTAATATTTAGCCTATAAAATTGACATTGAACTTGCATTCATTTATCATTTCTATCACCTTCTCTGAATTATCTCTTCTTGCTGCCAATGTTCAAAGCATTCTTAAGTAAACAGAAATAATACATTCAGTGTTGTCTGCTAAGTTACTAACTTCCATAAAAATCAAAGAAATACTAATCAGCTATTTATCTGCACTGAAAAAAAAGAAAGATAATTTCCAATAATTAGAGAACCATAGAGTCATTACACGACTTTGAAATAGTTGGGTTGGGGGAGATGGGAGGAAAGGCAAGGGGAAGCTTTCAATATCCCCTTTGTCAATCAATCCCAACCGGGGTTTGTTCTTTTACTCACTATTTTGAGACCTAAGAGTTTAAAAAATAAAAGAATTTGCCTGATTTCCATGGCTAACTCATAAAGGGAAAGTTCATTAGAAAGAAAAGAATGAGTATTACTATTTTAATTTAAGTGCATTCACCAGTGATCTCTCTAGGTGATTACAATAGTCTTCATTCTTGATACGCATTATATAGTGCTTTATAGTTTACAGAATGCTTTCATATACATTATCTCACTGGATTATCAAAATCAAGATTTATGCTGTGGTTATGACTGGATTAACTAATTAACATGATCCTCAGCAGAAGTTAATTTTGAATGCCCAAAAGAATTGATGGTTGTTTGAGTTAGGTGTTTCTGAGCAACACTAGGCTTTTGTATTATAGAGTAGGTTATTACTAGAAATGATTTAAAAACAAAGACAAATCAATAAAAACGCTTTGTCTGCTACTCTCCTTACTTATCATGACCCATGAAAAAAATTATCTTATCCACTTGCAAATGGTTGAAAATACTTAGAGATGACTTTCTTTACCTTCAATTTCATTCTTTCCTTATATAAATCTGCCTGTCCATCTGGCTACTGAATGCTTCAAATGTGGCTAATCTGAACTGAGATGTGTATAATATATACACTAGATTTTTAAAAATTAAAAAATGTAAATTTTGTCTAATAATTTTATATTGGTTACACCTAAAGCAATGAAATTAACAATATTTTGTAAATAT
Organism: Avahi laniger; assembly: GCA_963575035.1. Classification (NCBI taxonomy): domain Eukaryota; kingdom Metazoa; phylum Chordata; class Mammalia; order Primates; family Indriidae; genus Avahi; species Avahi laniger. The sequence continues at coordinate 14,822 of CAUYSK010120647.1, read as the reverse complement.
TGGGCTAAAGCATATAATTTCATTTAATTTTCCCTGTTTCTTTTTGGTTTTTTTGATATGGTTAATAGGAAATTTTAAATTACATATATGACTCATAATCATGGTTCACATTATATTAGTTTTGGATAGATAATTCTGAGAGGGGACATATTAGACGAATCTATTTAATCCTAAAAGCTAGTTGAATTAGGTGTAATTAAGGAAGAAATAAATGAAAGAATCCTGTTATTTATCAACAGTTTACGGAAAAAAGACACAGTAAAGTGCACAAGATATTCTGTATCATAAAATTGGCAATAGAGTGCTCGCTTCGGCAGCACACATACTAAAATTGGAATGATACAGAGAAGATTAGCATGGACCCTCTGCAAGGATGACATGCAAATTCGTGAAGCGTTCCATATTTAAAAAAAAAAATTGGCAATAGAAACCTTTATGATTGGTAACATTTACTTAGTGCTGACTAGGTATCTAGCATTATACATACTTCATTGCATTTAATAATATACTTATAAAATATCTGTGAGGTAGGGACTAAATCTGGACCAAACCTATTTCCTGTATGTATTTCCATGGTCAGTTGCCAAAACCTGGCTTCTCTTTCTCTTTCATTTGCTTGAAGTCTACAAACTTGAGGCTTTTTCACTCCAATAACTTAACTTTAATTTTGAGATAGAATTAATACTAAAGAAACAGATACATGTGTGGAGCAGAATCCTGTGATCAATAAAATGAAAATACAAAAGGAATTGCTTCTTAAGTGCATACATAGCTGTCGTAGCCTCAGAAAAGACCTAAATGGGACTCCAGTCCTCAAACACCTCCCCTTACACACTGAACTATTTCAGACCCTGTTTCCTAAAATAATACATTTGATGATAATGCTTATCCAGGACAGGTGCCATGAGAGGTGTTGCACGCTGGCATTACCCTAAGGCAGTGGTGATCATCTGTAATCATCCTGTGGCTCGAGAACAGCTTGTGCATTGTCTTCCCATTACTCATTCCAATCTATGATCAGATTTTTGAGTGTATGCATTTTTTTACTTAGTGCTTAAAATCTCTAGAAGTTATTTCAACTGTGCTTTTCCTGAAGAAATTAATATAAATGTGTGTTTTGTGCCCTCCTCTCTTTCCATGTTATCGTGAAGTTAGAGCCCCCAAACTGCAGTAGAAATTTGTGCTTCACTTTGTTCTGATATCTCTATTTGTATTGGCCACCACCAGGGAAACCTCATTCGCTGTGAATTTGAAAGTTTCACATAAACTGCAAGTGTCCCATAAACCTAATCTTGTTACAAGAGACCCTTACATTCTCAAGGATACCCCCTGAGACTTTCAAGAATTCTTAAAGTCAAGGATACTATTATAGCACATAATTTCTTTCTTAAAAATCCAGTAATGCAGGATGAAAGAAAATGTAAATGGTCTCTTCAGACTCTCAATGTGTTTCTTGAAATACAAGGACAAACTCATGCAGAAAGTTATTTGAGGGATAAGAATTGGTACTTTCTTAGGCCTCTTTATTGCTCACCAAATTTAACAGTTGGCTATTATCTGGGAAATATTTCAGAGAGCAAAAAAGTTTTCATCACGTTATAACTGTACAGAAGATGATGAAGGGAGAACAATAAAATCCCAAACTGGGATGAACTGCCAACTAGAAAAAAATGGATGGGGAAGCTGACATCACTTCACTAGCTGTGAAGCACAAGGGATTCAATTTCAGTTGTGGTAAATTACAAATTATTACATGCTCTTGCAACTGAAGATTGTAAATAATGGAGAGAATTTTATAATGACAAATGTAAGGAACTACTACTTAAGCTTTTTAATCAAAGTTGAATTGTATTGGATATAGTCATGAGCCCATAACAATGTTTTGGCCAATGATGGACCACATATACAATCTTTTGGTGGTCCCAAAAGATTATAATACTGTCTTTTCACTATATCTTTTCTGTGTTTAGGTATATTTAGATACACAAATACTTACTATTGTGTTACAATTGCCTACAGTACTCAGTACAGTAATATGTTTTACAGATTTGTGGCCTAAGAGAAATAGGCTTATAGCCTTGGTGGGTAGTGGGCTATACAACCTAAGTTTGCATAAATATACTCTATAATATTTACACAACAAAATTGCCTAATAATGTATTTATCAGAATGTATCCCTGTCATTAAACAATGCATTATATTCAAATGCTAGCTAAACAAAACAATATTCCTTGAGAAAATCTGCAATGATTCTTAAATAAATCTTTACTGATTCTCAACAGAGAGCAAGGTTTCGTTGAATGCCTAGTGGCAAATGCAGAAGCAAATAGCTCAAAATTTAACACTCGAAGTTCAAAGGATCTGACCTCATGGCTTTCAATTTGTGGTACATATTTGAAATCACTGTCTAGTACTCTCTGTCCATGGCACTTTTTCCCTATTTTTAAAATTTGTATTTTTATTTCTTTACTTTTGAAACTTTTTTGATAAAAACTGAGACACAAACAGGCACTTTAGCCTAGGCCTACACAGGGTCAGGATAATCATATCACTGTCTCCCATGCCCATATCTTATCCCACTGAGAGGTCTTCAAGGGCAATAACACAGATGAAGCTATCATCTCCTATGATAACAATGCCTTCTTTTGGAATATCTGCCGAAGGACCTGCCTGAGGCTGTTTTACAATTAACTTTTTCTTTTCTTTTTTTTTTTTTTTTACAACTAGAAGGAGTACACTCTAAAATAACAATAAATATATTCCTAGGTATTTTATTTTCTTTGTTGCTATTGTGAAGGGCATTGAGTCTATGATTTTGTTCTCTGTTTGACTGTTAGTGTAAAGGATGCTACTGATTTCCATACATTGATTTTGTAATCTGAGACTTTGCTGAATTTGTTTATCAGTTCCAGTAGTTGCATGGCAGAATCTTTGGGGATTTCTAGATATAAAATCATATCATCAGCAAAGAGCAATAATTTGACCTCTTCTGCCCTCATCTGGATGCCCTTGATTTCCTTCTCTTGTCTGATTGCTCTGGCTAGGACTTCTAGCACTATGTTGACTAGAAGCAGTGATAGAAGGCAACCTTGTCTGGTTCCAGTCTTAAGTGGGAATGCTTTCAATTTTTCCCCATTCAGTATGCTGTTGGCTGTGAGTTTGTCATACATGGCTTGTATCATTTTTAGGTAAGTCCCATCTATGCCTATTTTGTCAAATGTTCTTATCATGAAAGGGTGCTGAATTTTGTCGAATGCTTTTTCTGCATCTATTGAGAGTATCAGATGGTCTTTGTTTTTGCTTCTATTTATGTGGTGAATTACATTTTTAGATTTGCTGGATTTGGGTTTGATTTGTTTCTCTTGTTCTAGTTCTTTGAGATGTGATATTAGGTTGTTAATTTATAACCATTCTGTCTTTTTGATATAGGTATTTAAGGTTGTGAATTTTCCTCTTAGGACTGCTTATTCTGTATCCCATATATTTTTGATAACTTGTGTCCTCTTTGTCATTCAGTTTGAGGACTCTTTTGATTTCCATTTTAATTTCATCATTTACCCAAGGATCATTCAGCAGCAGGTTGTTTAATTTCCAGGACTTTTTGTAGATTTGAATGTTTCTCTCAGAACTGATTTCTAGTTTTATTGCACTGTCGTCTGAGAAGTTACGTGGTATAATTTCAATTTTTTTTAATTTGCTGAGACATGTTTTATGGCCTAAGATATGATCACTCTTAGAGAATGTCCCATATGCTGATGGGAAGAATGTATAGGGAAAGAATGTTCTGTAGATGTTCGTTAGGTCCATTTGTTCTAGAGTCCCATTTAAATCCAGTGTTTCTTTATTGATTTTCTGCTTTGGTGATCTCTATGCCTCTGTCAGTGAGGTGTTTAATTCTCCAGAAATGATGTAAATGTTTATCTCTTTGCTTAGATTTAGTAGTATTTGCTTTAGGAATCTGATACCTCCTGTGTTAGGGGCATATATATTTGGAATTATTATGGTTTTTTTGTTTGATTGCTCTTTTACCAGTATATAATGGCCATCTTTGTCTTTTTTATCACTGTTGATTTAAAGTCTATTTTCTCTGATATAAGAATGGCTACATGTGCTCTCTTTTGGTTTCCATTTGCATGGAATGTGTTTTCTGTCTTTTCATTTTGAGTTTGTGTGACTTTTTTGTTAGAGTTGTTTCCTGGAGACAGCAGATACCTGGGTTGTGTTTTTTCATCTGTTCAGCCAATCTATATCTTTTAAGTGGGGTACTCAGACTGTTCACATTGAATATTAGTATAGATATGTGGGATGCAGTTCTGTTCATCATGATGGGTGATACCTTATTGTTTTGTTTTCCCTTTTGTGCTATTGTTTTACTAAAACTGGGAGCAACATTGATTTTTCCCCCATTCTTTTTATTTCTCCATAATTACAAAATTATTTTATGAGCCCTTGCCTCACTATTGCTCCTTCCTCCTTCCCCAGGGTTTCTGCAATCAGCATGTTACATGTATATCATACCATGTATATGTATCATATAATATATATGTGGTTATATAGAAATGCACAATTTTGTTTTGTAATTTTTTAAATAAATTGAAAAATATTGTGTATTTTGTTTTACAATCTGCTTTTTTCACTTAATAATATATCTTGAACACCTTTATTTTTCAATATATCTGTATCTGTCTTTGTTTCATTCTTTTTCCTAATTTATTTAATCATTCTCCTATATAATGGTCATCTAGATTACTTCCATGTGTTTATTATTTGAAATAGTACAACAATAATTATTCTTAAGAATGTACACGTATATTTTTTAAGACAGGTACTATTAAGTGGAATTATCAGGTCAAAAAGTACAAATACAGGGTATAAAAACTTTATCCTCACACTGATTGTTTAATTTCTTTATCTTTTTTTTCAATTTTGCCCCTGATGAATTAAAATATCTTACCTTAAAATTTTAATATTCTTGAATTTTAGTGAGATTAAGCAGTGCTTCATATGTTTATGGGTCATTTGTATTTCTATAAATTTTCTATTCATTATAGGTTTCTCTGTAACATACAATAGGAAAACAGGATTATTTGCCCATCTCTCAGTGGTCATCTGTTCACTGAGAATTTTTAGAAAACAGTTCTTGTATCTGAGCTAATATGTGTTTTCTTTCAAATTTAATTGCATAAAGATTGAGGTCTTGAAGTCATCCTTTAGAAAAAAAACTGGGATGTGATGCTTCATTTTTGCATAGCCAGAATCACTCAAATGTCTTCTAATTTCTGTCATTCCAAAGACTACATTCTCATCCTCTTTAGTAAGCATGCTTGCCAACAGATTCTAATTCTTGTGGCTCCTTCCTGGAAACAAAAGTAATATCTTTGAAATCCATTGTCATTATGATGTTTATACTTCCAGAGAAATCTAAAAATCTAAGAAGTTCTGGTGAATAATTTAGAGGCTTCATTTAGGTAGCTCACCAAAGGTAAGGGGAACACAGTTTAGAAGGAATTCTTATTCTATAAGAAGTTAAAATTTGTTTATTATATTTCTTTTGGCTCTGCCAGTCATGACCTATTTAACAAAAAAATAAAGTTATGTTAAATCAACTTGATAGCCCTGGATAAGTTCCAGAATTCAATTTTGGATGCATATAAAGATATGCTAACTAAAACTAAGGACCTAAAGTAACTTTTTGCATGATTTTGAGGCTAGAAAAATAAATAAGAAGCTACAGATAATCCCAAGGTTTTTCTGATAAGATAATAGAATTTGGGCCTGGAATGTACTCCCATGGGGAGTAAGACAAAGTCTGTAGCTCTTTATAATAATCTCATATAATCAAGCTAATGTGAAAGCATTGAGACCTATTAGATAGTTTTTGGAGTAGCAGTTTATTAAAGAATCACTGTTTCTTATCATCACTCATACTCCTGATATATTTCAGCATGGCTAATATGCCAAGTTCTAATGCTAGAAACTTCCAAAAGAAGAATTTATATTTTTAGAGCATATTTGAGCCTCTTTATTTCATTTTTACCATTAAAATTGGGACACTGTTAAGAATAATGCTTAAAGATCTTAAAAATACTTTATGTTTGAAAAAGTTATGTTTTTCTATGCCTGATAAGCCACTACAAATCTAAACTTCCACTAAAGGAGTTTAAAAAGATCTTTTCATGACAACAGGAAGATTATGGATATTTTCATCACATACATGACATCTGGTATCTTCTTTACTGCCAAGATCTATAAATGGCTTAAACAGTCACTTAACTTTGTAAAAAGCAGCCTCTTTTGGCTCCTTTAGGAGCCAAAAAACATAAAAAACAATAATACTACACAAGGCTCTAATATTGGTGGCTATATAATTATATGCCAAAGAAAAAGACTTAAGATTAGCTAAAATTCGAAGTGAGAAAATTACAGTTAGAAAAGATATTCATTTTTTTCCAATACAATCTCATGTTCTTATATGGTTAGTGGCTTATACGAGACTCTCGGTTATCTATTGTTGCATAAGAAATCACCCCAATATTTAGTAGCTTTAAACAACACCATTTTATTGTCTCCACCATTCTGTGAATCAACTCGGTTGAGCTCCATGTGATATCTGCTAGGTCTGGAACATCCAAGATGGCTCATTACACGCCTGACACTTACGTGACAAAACCTAAGCATCTTAGGTGAGCTTAGTTGTTGGGATGCTGTGACAACTGAGCATACCAACAGTCTCTCCAACAAAACAGTGAACTTTTTTACATGGAAGCTCAAGGATATCCTAAAAAGCAAAGCAGAACCTACCAGGCCTTATTATGGCTTACAACAGGAACTGGCCCAGAGACGACAATACTACACTCAGTTGGTTAAAGCACATCACATGGCTAGTGCAAATCAATAATTGTAGAGGACTACAAAGGGCTTGAAGATCAGGATGGGGGTTCATTGAGGGCCATTTTTGGAGAGTAGCTATCAGAGTTAGCCCTCTGGCCAAAGATGATACACATTTCTCCCACTTTCAGAATATACTCACCAATCTCCCTAAACCCCCACAGTCTCATCCCTACCAGGATTATGCTTTATAAGTTCAAGATCTTATCATGTGAATAAAGTCCAGGTGCACTTGAGGCTAGTGGGGTGGGATGGGGGGCTGTCTTGTGATTAGAAGACCGTCAAATAAAGAAACAAGCTATATGCCTCCAACATACCCACCTTACAATAGGTAGACAGGATCAGGAGAACCACAATAGACATCTCCACTCAAAAAGTGGAGGGACAATGTAGTGACATTGCAGTCACTGGGCTGAGATAATTCTGAGATCCAATAGAGTTGTGGTCTCCAACCCCAATGTTGTAAACTGCTACTAATCCGTGGCCTATCAGACAGTGGGCCACACAGCAGGAGGTCAGTGGCGGGTGAGTGAACAAAGCTTCATCTGTATTTGCAACCGTTCCCCATCTCCCCACCGCTTGCCATTCCCCTCAACCTCCAGTCCATGGAAAAAGTGTCTTTAATGAAACCAGTCCCTGGTGCTAAAAAGGTTGGGGACAGCTGCTAGAGCACAAACTGCCATTTTACCTTGCTCAGAAGGCAGGGAGTATATTGATTAGGACTCAAACATGTTCCCTGTGGGAGGTTCTTCTTGAATCCTTCCTGACCCCATGCTATGGACTCTTGACACTACCCTCTGAGTCATCCTTCTGTTTCTTAAGAAATGATAGATGTTTGCAGCTGAGTAGTGTTCTCAGCCTGCTTCTTGCCCCGTGGGAAGTTGGAGTCTCAAAATGTTTTTATGTTTTGGATAGTGCCAGTTCCTTTCAGTTGAAGCTGGTAATTCTTTTTGAAATCTGTGGAATTGTTATGTATAAATTATAATCAAATTCATTAGACGACAGTGACATCCACATATTTTTCTAAGTAGGGTCTTTCTCTATTTGGGGTCGCTTGTGAGGATGCAGAGGCTCACAGCAGAGAGGGTCAAAGAGGTATATCCTCAAAATTATTAGAAGCAATTTCTACTGAGAGGAAAAATGAGACTTTCTTCTACAATTTTCTGAGATCTCAACAAAATTACAGCCACCCCTTTGGTCTGATCATAAACCTGAAGCCACAACATTTATTGGTAGCACTCTGAGTTTATCTGTTTTCTCTGAATTTGTTTTTCATCACCACCCCAAATTATGGCCTCTTTGCTGTGAGTGTCCTCCAGCCCTGACAACAAATAATCCGCTCTGTTACTATAGATCAGTTTTGCCCTTCTATAATTTTATACAAATAGAATTATACAGTATTTACTCTTTAATATCTGGATTCTTTGGCTCCGTATAAAGCTTTTGAGAGTCATTCGTGTCTTTGTATTCCTTTCATTGCTAGGAATATTTCATTGGATGGCTATGCAACAATGTCTTCATCAATTCATCTGTAAAAAAAACATTTGGTTCTTTCCATTTGGGGTTTTAATGAATAAAGCATCTATAAATATCCCTGTACATGTCTTTGTGTAGATATAAGTTTTCATTTCTCTTTGGTAAGTACATAGGAGTAGAATGGCTAAGTCTACGGTAGATTTATGTATAACTTTAAAGACTGTCATGCAGTTTTCTAAAGAAGTTAAATCATGTAATGCCCATTCGGAGCATATGATAGATCCAGTGTTTCCACAAGAACACCAAAATTTGTTATTGTTAGTCTTTTTAACTTAAGCTACTTGGCAACTCACTGTGGTTTAATTAACGATGATGATTTTAAACACAGAGCATCTTTTCATATATTTATTGGCCATTTGAATCTCTTCTTCTGTAAAATATCTAGTCAAATATTTTTCTCTCTTTTCAATTGCATTGTTTGTCTTTTCATTGTTAAGTAGTTGAGAGTTTTATTTTTGTGTATAACAAATACAAGTACTTTTCAGACATATGAATCTCTAATATTTTCTGTCAGACTGGAGCTTTTGTTTTCATTTTCAATAGAATATCTTTAACAGAGAAGTTTTTAAATCTAATGAAATCTAACTTAACATTTTTAATAGTTCATGATTTTAAAAAAAAAAACTTGGCATTACCAAATTGTGAAAATTTTTCTCCTGTGTTTGCTTCTAAAATTGAATAATTTTAGCTTTTTAATTTAGGTCTATGATTCATTTTAATAATTTTTGTGCATGGTGTGAGGTTAAGCTTGAGGTACATTTTTTTCCAACAGATATCAGGTTGTTCCAGTACCATTTTATGAAAAGACTGTCTTTCTCCATTGAATTACATTGGTGCCTTTGTTGAAAATCTGTTGACCATTTATATGTACGTTTATTTCTCATCTCTCTCATGCTTCATTGATCTGTAGTTCTGTACCTTATGCCAGTATCACATTGTTTTGATTACTGTAGATTTATTAGTAGTAGTGAAATGAAGTAACGTTGGCCTTACAACTTCCCCTTTTTTCAAAATTATTTTGGCTATTTTAGGTCCTTTGCATTTGTACATCACTTTTAGCATTAGCATGCCATTTTCTATTCTTAAGAAGGTAGCTAAAATTTTGACTGGGATTGTGTTGAATATATAGATTAATTTGAGGGATAATTGACAGCTTAACAATGTTGAATCTTCCAATTCATAATCTTGGTATAGCTTTCCATTATTTTGGTGTATTTAAGTTTTTCAGTTTTCCTGGACTTTTCAAGTTTTGATTTCATTAATTATTGTTTGCTCATTATCTATTTCTTTAATTTCAACTCTTTATTAATTTCTTCTTTTTCCTTACTTTATGTTTAATTTTCTCTCCTATGTTTTTAAGGTGGAAGATAGATTATTGATTTTAGATAGCACTTTTTCTTTATCATAAGCCACTAAAACTATAAATTTATCTGAAATGTTGCTTTAGCTGCATTCCAAACATTTGAATATATTTTCAATTGGTTCAAAATATTTTCTAATTTCCCTTATGATTTTTGTCTTTGACCATGTAATTTTTTAAAAAATATATTGTTTAAGTGCCAAATAATTGGGGATTTTTCCTTATAGCTTCTTGTTATTGATTTCTAATTAATTTCATTGTGGTCAAAGAATTTATTCTGTATAATTTGTCTATTCTTCTAAATTTGCCAAGACTATTTTTATGTTCCAGCATATGTTCTGTGGTAGTCAGCTTCTAAGATGATCTCCCAGTGATCACTGCCTTCTATATTCATGCCCTTGTATAATAACATCCTGACTTTATAGGCTAGATTTAGCAACTAGCTTCTAACAAATAGAATAAGGCAGAAGTGATGGAAGCTTGCTTCTGAAATTAGATTATAAAAAGTCTCCAGCTTTTGTCTTAGGTGATCTGTCTTGGACCTCTCCCTCTGGGAGGCTGCCAGTTGCCATTTTGAGAGACAGCTCTGTGGAGAGTCTCATATGGGTGACTTTGGATCAGAGCATTCGAGGCCTGCCTCAAGCCAGGTGAGTGACCTTGAAAGCAGAACCTCCCTGAGCCAGCACTGTAGATGTGTGCAGCCCCACCTGATACCTTGACTGTAGTACATCATAAGAGACCCAGAGTCAGAACCACCCAGCTTAGCTGTTTTGAGATTCTTGACTCACAAAAATTGTGACATAATGAATGTCTGTTGTTTTCATTTACTATGTTTTGGTATAATTTGTTATGCAAAATAAATAATTAATGTAAATCTTGGTTATGTTTCTTAATGAATGTTCCATGACTTGTAAAAAAGACATGTTTTTGTGGTTTTTGAGTGGCGTGTTCCATAAAATCAACTAGACCAATTTAGAGGAGAGTCATGTTCAATTCTTTCGTATGCTTTTTCTTTTTTCTATCAGTTACTGTTAAAGGAGTATTGAAATTTCCAACTGCAATTGTGGATTTGCCTATTTATCTTTTCACTTTAATGGGTTTTTACTTCATGTATTTTAAAGCTTACTTATTAGTTGCATACACATTGTAAGAATTGTGATATCTTCTTAATGAATTTTCCTTATTGTTATAAAATTTCCACCTTTATATCTGATAGTTTTCCTTGTCCTAAAGTCTATTTCACCTTACGTAGTCTCTCCAGCTTTCTTCTGGATAGTTTCAATGGCATATCATTTGCCATATCTAGGTCTTTATATTTACAATGTATTATCTGTAGACAGCCTACAGGTGGGTCTTTATTTTTTATTTACTTTAACAATTCTGCTTTTAATTGGAGTATACATCCATTTATATTAAAGTGATTATTGCTGTGTTTGAGTTTAAATCTGACACTTTGTTTTTTGTTTTCTATTTGTTCCATCTTCACTTTTTTATTTCCTGTCTTATGTTAATTGCAAATATTTTAGGATTTTATACACAAGTATCTTATTAGCTTTACTTTTTTATCTACTTTTAGAGGTTGCTTTAGGGTTTGTAATATTGATCTATAAATTTGTGACAGTTTTTTCAAATAATAGTATGCCATTTTCAATCTATAGGCCATTCTTCATTATAAGACCTGAGATATTATGTTCAGGATAATATATTGCATATTTTTCAATTACAACTTCAAGTACTCAAAATATAAAACAGAGAAAAGATTTGTCATATGACAACATAGCCTAATAATGATGAAATCATTATTCAGATTATATTTTTAATAAAAATATAATTTTGGCTATTTGAGATTAGCATGTTAATTATTCTTTCAGACTGTGAAAACTTTTTTTTTTTTTTTTGAGACAGTCTCACTCTGTTGCCCTGGCTAGAGTGAGTGCCAGGGCGTCAGCCTAGCTCACAGCAACCTCACACTCCTGGGCTCAAGCAATCCTACTGCCTCAGCCTCCCAAGTAACTGGGACTACAGGCACGCGCCACCATGCCCGGCTAATTTTTTCTATATATTTTTAGTTGTCCAATTCATTTCTTTCTATTTTTAGTAGAGATAGCGGTCTCGGTCTTGCTCAGGCTGGTCTCGAACTCCTGAGCTCAAACAATCTGCCCGCCTCGGCCTCCCTGAGTGCTAGGATTAAAGACGTGAGCCACCGCGCCCGGCCACTGAAAACTTTTTTTAGAGCTGGACTGAGAACTGGAAAGCAAGTGCTACTTACCAGATGATGGATAAATACCATTATGTTTGGGCTGTGCTTTGCTATCTTCAAATTTTTCAGTCCTTTCAATATTTAATTAATAATTATTTATATGATAAAAGGAGTGGTTATTTGTTTATCATTTTAAAACCATGACTTGGGCTTTCTAAATAGAATGATTCACTAAAGATTTCTTTTTCAGTTTAAAGCCATAGATATCCAGAATTCTGTAATTATCTCTGGAGGGATGACTAGTTTCCCTAACAGAAGACTCACGAGAATCAATTCTTTGTGAAATCAAGATTGTAGGAATGCTGTTTTACTTACTATTACAAAGGCTGGAGATTGACACATAAATGGAAAAATACTACTGAGCTGATTTCCAGAATTATGGTGAGTATGTACCTCAACTGAATGTAGAAATCTCAATGCATTCTCAATCCTAGAAGAATTATTAAGCAAGTGAAGTAACAATTATATATATTATATGCATGTTTGTGTATGTATATGTCTATCTTAAAACCAATGCTTAGAAGTAGGAAACCAGTAAGCAGTATCTAACAAACAGAAGCAAATACAAAAGAAAAATGCTTTATGATAATCTTCCCTATAGCACAGGGTATAGGTTATGAATTTAGGACTGAATTGGATTTTTAAAATGAACTAGCTTTCCTCCTCCCCAATGGTAGATTTGTATATAACCAGTGAACATCTGTTTCCATTCTTTTACTGTCAACCTGTATTTTTATATTTAAAATACATGTTCTGTAGACAATATGAAGTTAGGTCTTTATCCTTTTATATTCAGTCTGACAACTTCTAGCTTTTGTTGTTTACCCATTTACATTTAATGTGATTACAGATTTTACCTCTTTGAAGGAATCTATCTTAGAAACTTTGAAGATTTCTTACATGTTTAACCTTTTTAATTTGCCAGCCCCTTTAGAGCAGACAGCCTATTAAAGGTATGCCATGACAGTGATCCTTTTTGTCATATATAAAGCATGTGTTCATTAAATGGAGATCACCAGAGCATAATGTTTCCTTTTCTTTATGTGTTGCATTTTAATTTTAGTAAGTTATATATGACAGTACTTTATCCAGGCAGACTACTTTGAAGTGTTTCTTAAAGTCTAGTCCTAAAAGTCATTCAAATAGATTTCTTTTTTTTTTTTTTTTGCTAAAAGAGTGGATGGAATTGGAGAATAAAGAGATGATACCTATTGGCTTGTTTGAACCTAAGATTTCATTTTATGGTGTCAATTTTATTACCTTGCACAGAAGCAAATTGATCTAACTCAGGAGCTAGTTCATGTTATATATCTGCAGGAGGTACATACTGAGTTATTACAAAATTCTCTCTCTCCTGAGAAACATAGGCAAGGACTCAATGAAAGAAAATTTCTGCAGAAACCTGAAACTACAGACTGCCTACATGTAATGATCCAGTCAATCTATCAAAAAGATAGCTACTGAGTACATTTGGGGTTCAGCATATTCCTCTACGTGCCTGATCTCACTTACTCTTGGCTTTATCATCTTTTAGAAGGAATTGAAAGCTCTTCTCCCTGACTGATCCTTTCTTAGGCATTAAACAATGGTAAACTCTATCTTTAAATAGAGTTTCACTTCAGATACATTCCCTTTAACAATACCCGCTTCTCAGATCTTTCAGGGATTTAATATTGATTTTGAATTTATTTATGCATTCTCTTCCAGGAAGGGAAACACACAAGTAGTTTTTTTATGTTAATATTGAGAAGAGATGATTAAATTAACATTGTCTTCTGGACTTTTCCAATCATATGGAAAAATCATATCAAAATCACTTTTCCAATAGTTACTTTACTCATTTTATTTTTCTCATTCATTTACCAAATAAAATTTTAAGACACTGAAAAATTTGCTATGCTCCACAGAATAAAATATTGTTCCTTACTTGAAGGATTCAGTATTTCTAATATGGTGTAATAATTATTATAATAAAGACATGGCATGAAGTGATGCTCAGAACTCATTTTTCTCTAAAATAGTGGAGTGGTCAATTGGAAAATCAAATTAGTTAAAGCTGTGTAATACAGGAAAATTCCATAACCTCTCTGGCCTCTAGTTGCTCCACCATTAGAAGACACTTAGAAGCTTAATGGTTCTAATTATACTATTCTATATTACTCCAATTTTCCTAATAGTTCAAAATAGTTTTATTTCATTAGGAATCATTCTGAATGTATATTTCTCCTGTGATAACTTTCTCTTTCAAAAATTTATCTCCTGAGCCGGGTGCGGTGGCTCATGCCTGTAATCCTAGCTCTCTGGGAGGCCTAGGTGGGCGGATCGTTTGAGCTCAGGAGTTCGAAACCAGCCTGAGCAAGAGCGAGACCCCATCTCTACTAAAATTGGAAAGAAATTAATTGAACAACTAAAAAAAATATATAGAAAAAATTAGCCGGGCATGATGGCGCATGCCTGTAGTCCCAGCTACTAGGGAGGCTGAGGCAGAAGGATCGCTTGAGCCCAGGAGTTTGAGGTTACTGTGAGCTAGAATGACGCCATGGCACTCACTCTAGCCTGGGCAACAGAGTGAGACTCTGTCTCAAAAAAAAAAAAATTTATCTCCTCAAATTCTATTTCTTCTTTCTCCAGCAAAGCCCTAACTCATTTAGGCTATATCCCTCTCTCTAATTTGTCCACATGATCTTAGTGAAGCCCATGCCTATCTTCAGAGCAGAATGTGTAATCTTGACTAGTCAATAAGCAAATTACATTCTCTTAGACACACAAACACAGATA
>CAUYSK010120645.1:0-14363 GCA_963575035.1 Avahi laniger | reverse complement strand
ACACTGCTTTTCAAGTTTCTCTATTTATAAAAAAACTTTTGACGGGAGGCTGAGGCAGAAGGATCGCTTGAGCCCAGGAGTTTGAGGTTGCTGTGAGCTAGGATGACGCCACGGCACTCTAGCCCGGGCAACACAGTGAGATTCTATCTCAAAAAAAAAAAAAAAAGAATTTTTCTTATTTACAGAAAGAATATATAATCATCTTATGTCTTAAATTTCTAATTATAGTTATGAATTTTTCCGCAACTGTGGATTCCAATGACTATTATGTAGTTAGATATTTTCATATTGTATCATAGTTGCCCGTAAGTCAGCCAAACTAGTACTTCCATTGAGATTTACACCTGTAGGGAGCTTGACTTGGTTAATTCTTTTGTATTAACTAAGAGATGAGAGGTGAGAGGACAGGCTTTTACTTTTTTTGTTGTGATAAAATATACGTAACAAACCAAGTATTTTAAGTGTACAGTCCAGTGGCGTTAAGTACATTCACACTGTTGTACAGCTGTCACCGCTACCCACGCCTAGAATGTTTACATCATCCCAGACTGAAACTCTGTACCCCTTAAACAGTAACTCTCCACTGCCCCTTCTTCCCAGCCCCTAGTAACCAACATTCCACTTCCTGTCTCTATGAATTTGACTATTCTAGTTAACACACATAAGTAGAATCATATCTGCCCTTTTGTGTCTTGCTTATTTCACTTAGCATAATGTTTCCATGATGTAGCATGTATCAGAATTAAGGCTGAATAACAGTACTTGTACATATATACCAAATTTTGTTTATCCATTCATCTATCAATTTGTACTTTTTAATTTATGTACTTCTGTTATGATTAATGTATAAAGCAAAAATTGGGCAAAATTTTTGTTTATTTATAAGAAAAGCTTTCTGTAAAAAATATTATGAGTTGGGTTTTTGTTTGTTTGGTTTTAGAGATGAGGTCTTGCTCTGTCACCCAGGCTGGAGTGCAGTGGCTCAATCATAGTGCACTGCAGCCTCCAATTCCTGGGCTCAAGCGATCCTCCTGCCTCAGCCTCCCGAGCAGCTGGTGTACTACAGGCATGCACCCCTTTGACCAGCTATGAATTGGTTTTTTACAAAAGAAAATTGTGTATACAATCTCTCAAAGCTTTTAACTATTCATTATTAGGTGAAATATATTTAAAATTGTTACGATCTAAAAATATTTTTTCTTACTGTGTCTCATCTGCAGCCTTAAAAATCGAAGAACTACAAGAAGCTTTACGGAAGAAAGAAGAAGAAATGAAGCAAATGGAAGAACGATATAAAAAGTACTTAGAGAAAGCCAAAAGTGTAAGTATGAATGTGTGGACATCTCACTTCACTTTCTGACCATGTTTCACTATAGTCTTGAAATGCAGTGCACGTACAGCGTAGTGAGTTCCCACACAGAGAACTATCAGGGAAAAACAAAGAAATCTTTTAACAAATAGGAGGCTGAACAAGAAGCAGTGATCAAAATACGTCACTTCACAGATTACGTACTAATTACCAAGAGGAAATACACCTGATATAGGAAACGAGTGGTAGTCACCACCATAGCCAGTCATCAAAATCAACACCACCAGTTTACGGTGGGACAACCAGCACCCTGTGCCTCCCGATGGAGTGTCACTGTCAGTAATAATCAGCCCAAATCCAAGCAACTTCCAGTTCACAGAAAAAATGAGGTTTATTGGAACAAGTTAAATAACACCTTCAGTAACCATCAGGTAAATCTAAAATTTCGGATAAAAGTTCTTGTCATAAAAACAAAAACAGGCAGTGGAGTGTGGGAGAGCCCCACCTAATTTGCAAATGCAGTGCATTCTCCTTTGGGTCTGGCACTGGGGCTGGAGGAAGTCAATTATAAAAGACATTTAGGGGACATCTGTGGAAATGTGAATTTGGACCACATAGTGATGATTTTATCAAATTGTTCATTTTCTTTACAGATGATAAGGTATTGTAATTATATAGGATAATATCCTTAATCTGAGGAGATTCATGTTGAAGTATTTATGGGTTACATGTCATAAGGTCTGCAAATTACTTTAAAATAGTCCCTAAAACAAGTAACTATGCCTGTGAGCGTGCGCGCGCGTGTGTGTGTGTGTGTGTGTGTGTGTGTGTGTGTGTGTGCGTGTGTGCAGGCATCTGTATACCAACGGGTGACTCTAGGTTAAAGTAAATGGGTTTTTATTGTTCTACCCTTTCAAGTTTTCTATGAGCTTGAGCATTTTAATAGTAAAAGCTTTAAGGAAAAAAGTAAAAAGACTTTCCCAGAAGCCCTCTTCGTGGCCGGAGCTGACCCAGTACCCATGCCCAGGCCGAGCTACCAGCAGAGGAGGAGATGGGGCCACAGCAATAGGTTTGAACCAGTCAGGGCCCACTCCCCGAGGTATGTGCCTGTTGAGCAGCAGGGGGCTTGCTGACTGGAATCAGAGGAGAGGAAAAGGGTAGACAGCTGTCAGTGGTGCCTGCGTACAGTCACGAGTTGCTTAATGATGGGGACATATTATGAGAAATGCAGCGTCGGGCCATTTTGTTGTGCCAGCACCACAGAGTCGGCTTACATAAACCTGGATGATATAGCCTGCTGCACACCTAGGCTGTGTGGTATGGCCTCTTGCTCCTAGGCTGCACACCTGTGCCACGTATGACTGTGCTGAATAGTGTGAGGAAATTGTACCACAATGGTAAGTACTTGTGTGATAGGAATTTTTCAGCTCCATTAATCTCACAGGACCACCACCATATATGTAGTCCATTGTTGACCCAAACATCATTATGTGGCACATGACTGTATTTATT
Source organism: Avahi laniger (assembly GCA_963575035.1). Taxonomy (NCBI): domain Eukaryota; kingdom Metazoa; phylum Chordata; class Mammalia; order Primates; family Indriidae; genus Avahi; species Avahi laniger. The sequence continues at coordinate 11,542 of CAUYSK010120645.1, read as the reverse complement.
AATTTTAGCCAGAATTACTTCTTATAATTGATTCTTTTTTTTTTTTTTTTTTTTTGAGACAGAGTCTCACTCTGTTGCCTGGGCTAGAGTGCCGTGGCTCAGCCTAGCTCACAGCAGCCTCAAACTCCTGGGCTCAAGCGATCCTCCTGCCTCAGCCTCCCAAGTAGCTGGGACTACAGGCATGCACCACCATGCCCAGCTAATTTTTTCTGTATATTTCAGTTGTCCAGCTAATTTCTTTCTATTTTTTTAATAGAGATGGAGTCTCTCTCACTCTTGCTCAGGCTGGTCTCGAACTCCTGAGCTCAAACGATCCACCCGCCTCAGCCTCCCAGAATGCTAGGATTACAGGCGTGAGCCACCACACCTGGCCATAATTGATTCTTTTACATAATTAAAAAGTTATAAATATGTACGACTATTCTGTAGCCATAAAAAAAATTTATTCTAAGTTACAACAATTACAGCCAGATGCAATGGCTCATACCTATAACCCTAGCACTTTGAGAGGCTGAGGCTTGAGGCCAGGAGTTTGAGACCAGCCTGAGCAACATAGCAAGGCTTTGTTGCTACAAAAAATAGAAAAATTAGCCAGGTATGTGGGTGCGTGCCTGTAGTCCTAGCTACCTAGGAGGCTGAGGCAAGAGGATCGCTTGAGCCCAGGAGTTGGAGGTTGCAGTGAACTGTGATGATGCCACTGCACTCTAGCCCAGGTGACAGAGCAAGACCCTGTCTCAAGAAAAAGAGTTACACCAATTAATACTATTTCATATGTTCACTTCCAAAGTACCATTGGAAGGTAGCCTTTGATTCTCATAGGTTTATCCCTTGATTTTTTTTTTAATTGCTTTCTTAGATGTTATATTTTTTAAGTTTCAGACTTTGAAAATGTTTCTTTTATTACTTTTTGCAGGTTATCCGTACTTTAGATCCTAAACAGAATCAAGGAGCAGCACCAGAAATACAAGCTCTTAAAAATCAACTCCAGGAACGGGACCGACTGTTCCACTCATTAGAGGTAGGTAGTTGACTGTACTATGTATTGGTTGTTTTATTTTTTAAAACCAGTCAAATTTAGAAGTGGGGGGTTGTATACCAACTTTAGTGACACTGATGTTAATAAGTTCTGATAACCCACTACCATTGGACCAGCCAAAATATTTGTTTTTTGATTCTTTATTTTCTGGGATCCTTGCTATACAATTGTATCCATAATTTAGTTAGTTAATTAAGTTTTTAGGTTATTTTATATGTTTTCATATTTATGTGTGCCTTTTTTTTTTTTTTTTTTAGAAAGAATACGAGAAAACGAAGAGTCAGAGAGAGATGGAGGAGAAATACATTGTTAGTGCCTGGTACAATATGGTAAGAAAATGGCACTTCAGAACACAGTCCACAGTTGGGTGACTGCGTCATACTGTTACACTCCCTTTACTGTAGAAGTGATCCTGCCACATGCGTCTGAAAGTAACTGCTGGCCGATGTGCACCAACAGAACCTAACGCCGCCTTAGGGCTGAGGAGCAGACGCAGGAGGCACCGCGAGCAGGGCGAGAGCATTTCCACAGCAGCAGCAGCGTTTCGAAAGGATAGAAAGATAAATGTCAGTTTAATTTCTGTCCCTCAGAGCCATTGATTGTGAGGGAAAACGACATCGATAGTATCTGTACGTAGCTGCAGTAACTTTTGTTTTGCGGGACTATTTCAGCGCTTTTGCAAGGTAATACTTAGGTCAAGGGTAGTTTAACCAGCTCATGGGGTTCGGCAGGTGTTCACAGTGTCAGACCCTGAGCCACGGGAGCTTTTGAAATTGAATATCCCAACACAAAAAAACTGATGCTCTTCAATATTCTGGTCTGGACATGAATAGTTATGACTTTTAAAGAATGCTGTACTTTTTTCAATATTTTTTCCCCAGACTTTTTGTCTTCCTTTTCTTTTTTTGTTCTTCTTCCCCAGTAAGACCACCACTTCTGCCTTTTCAAAATGTTAGTTGTCTGAGACAGGAAATGGGACGAGATTCCTTTCAAAATCCTCCTCTGACCCTGTAACTCTGTTATTGGCACAGCGTCACTCTTTCTGTTATACAGGTATAACTGATACATCCTGCTCTTAAAGGCTAGTGTCCCTGGCCTCCTCAAGATGTGATTTGGTCTTTGTCAAAAATTCATAGATTTCATGACATGTCCACATTTGCCTTGGTTGAAACTATGTAGTTAAGATTTTATCACAATTTTCAAAAACAAACGAGGAAATCATATTGCATGTAGAATACTATTATTGTTAACAAATGTAGATTTCTTGAAAATTAAAGTTTAAAGGTAGAAAGGAAAACTGTATATTTAAGGAAGTTTTCTGGGAATTAGTCCTGACTTTCAACTACTCTGTCTCTTCTTTGTCCTCCTTGAAGCTTAGTGTTAGTGATCTTGGAGCTCTGCATTTCAGTCCTCGCTGCTAATTTTGTATTCTTGATTCATTTTTATGACTTCACATACTGTGTTTCTCATGGAACCAGATTTATTTATTCTGTGACATGGAACTAAAGAATAGTCCTAACTTTTAATGCTTCAGAGTGAAGGAATAACTCCAAATAGACTCACACGAGTTATGCTCAGATAAGAAAACCAGTAGCAGCATCACGCTTGCATTTCAAAGTTCCACATCTCAGGGGACTTGCGTGGCGTGAAGATGAGGAGCGCTAGCCGGGGCACTAAGCAGCTCGGAGAATGGCCTTGCCATGGACGCAAGGTCTTAGAAGTGAGTGAAGAATTGAATAAAATTGCTTGAAATGTGGAAGTGAAAAAATTATAATATTTTAAATCAAATATAGTTTTTAATATATGTAGCTAAACCAATGAATTAAAGATCACCAGTAGATATTTGATAATTTTATTCAAATCCTTAAATGCTTTGATTTCAAGTTGAGTTAAAAAACATGTTCTGGATTTTCTCATTCGGAAGATGTGGTATATTTGAGTATATATCGCTAGACTGAAATAGCTAAGAATGCAGAGCCGCAGCCTGTGACCTGTCTTTCCTTAGAAACTAATGGAGGAAGATTTATCCGCTAGCCTCCTGTCTTCTGCGCGTTGCTCGTTTCGTTCCGGGAAAGCTGTGTTTCTTTCCACGCGGCTTGGCTTGGCTTGGCTTGCTGTCTGGCTCTCCCTTGGGTCCTCTTGCTTCTTTCTTCCTAGCTGCCAGCCTCCCCCACTTCTTCCAGCAGTTTACTCGCATCCGGGCTTTGGTGAGATTAAATAGCAGCCCGCAGTTCTTAGTATTTCTCTGGCTAGGGCTCTGCTCTGGCTTATTAAATGAGTACCAAAAGACTGTTTTTTTCCTGATCTACTCCTAGCCTTCTGCCTTGAGTAAAGTAGAATTATTATTGCATTGTTGTTATTCCTCCCCATTCAGGGAGTGCCCTGGAGGTTTCCTCCTTCCTGTTAAGGTGCTCTAGGCCCAGCAATTGTGCATCCTCTCCTCATAAGCTAGTAAGCGATCCTTCTCGTGTCTTCAAGAAATACCACCTGCTTTCGGTTGGCCCTCTGTTGTGGGCTGTCAGGAACTTTTCTTAATTTGAGAATCCAAGTCTGCCTTGAAGTGAAGAAAAACGCCATAGTGGTATGTATATGTAATACCTAGTGTGGACTTCCACCTTAAGAAACAAGTTCATTGGTGTTTTTCTATTCTGTTCTAAATAAGCCCAGTGATTTCCACAACCCATGTGAACCAACTGCTACCAATCAATTGCACTTTTTTTCTTGGAAAATCACTTTGTTCATTTAATTTGAAAGGGAAATATGATTGAACATGAGTAATGTATTCTAAAAATCTGTCTCCATTATATATTGTATTGGTTATTGTGAAATCAGACAATTAAGCCTCGATTTTTCCAAAAGATTTGTACCTAATTGTTGGAACTAAAATGCCTCTATAAGATTTTAATCTATAATGAGTAGAATTAATATTCCTAATTGTGCTTTTTGATGCAATGTAACAAAATTCTGCATGATGACATTTTCTCTTTTCAGAGAATATTCCACTATTTTTTCATTGATTACTCTGTTTTTTCCTGTCACAGGGAATGACTTTGCATAAAAAGGCAGCTGAAGACAGACTGGCTAGCACAGGCTCCGGGCAGTCATTTCTGGCTAGGCAGCGGCAAGCAACGAGCTCACGGAGATCTTACCCCGGCCACGTTCAGCCAGCCACAGCAAGGTAGAGAAGTCTTGCCATTAGAAACAAAAAACAACCTGCATTGAAAGCATACTTCTGTTACATATAACAATGTTTCAGGAAATTCAGCCAGCTTATTTTTTGTTTCTCTTCTCTGTTAACATAGAGTGTTTCTCATTTGAAGACTTTTTCTCTTTCCTGTATCTTTGTTTTAGAGTCTTTGTCCTTTAATTTGTAATCCTTTCAGTTCCTTTTAATGTGCCAAAAATTTATACATGTTCAATTAAAAATGTTGTATAATAGTGTAATACTTTTCTTTGTATGAAAATGTCCTCTTCCCCAAAGGTGTAGGCTTTGTAATGAATTAGATTTTCTGCCAATAATTGATACACAATTTATATTCCTTATTGTGCCTATGTGTTATCATGCTTTATAAGAATGTCTTTGTTTAAAGGGAATTAATCTTTTTATGATGTATTAATCTGTTTTCAGTTGTTTTCCAAATGCACTTCAAATAACTTGCGTATTTACTATACAAAGTGGTTGACAAGTGTTCTTTTTGCAAAGACGTAAATACATTGGCAGAGGTGCTAATCTGATATTATTTAAGGCACCTGGTAGAATTTAGAGAAAAAAATGAATTTTCACATTATTTTATAGGAAATTAAATTTGTCCACAGATTTGGAGACTATTTTTAAAACATAAATATGTAAAATTTCATTATTTCCTGCTATCTTGTTTGCTGGCAGAAGTGAATGCATTGGTGAGGTTATTCGGGGATATGTTACAGAAGAAAAAAGATCAGGCAGTACATTAATTTTTTTGTTTGTTTTGGGATATCTTAGTAACTGAGGATCGGATTCTAGCAGTGTGGTTGACATTTATACTTTCAGTTGCTCTCCACGTCTGAAAGATTTGTCTTTCACACGTATACTTACAAGTTATACGCAGCCTTCCTTTTGGGCTGTTTGTTCACGTATGCCTCATTCGTTTTGCTTATTCCTTAATATAAACCCTTCCATTTCTCAATAATTCCTAACAGTTAACATCTTAATATCAGTCATTAAGATTAATAAGTAACTTCTTATGTGATATTATGACAAGTCTCTACATTTTTTTCTTACATCTATGTACTAGTACAGGATTTGTTACTAAATAGATTTTCTTGCGTATTCGGTTGCCTCAAAGTGCTTATTACTTTTGTCAACAGATTGTAAACCACATTTATTTACATTGATGAACGGCTGTGAAGTGATCACAGTAAAGCACTTTGTATACGTAAGGTGCTATATAAATGCAAAATATCATTCATTTGAAAATGAAATGCCTTCTGTCTAACTTTCCACATTGACTTAAGTATCTGGTCCCAAATTATATTTAAGTTTCCCTCCATCCCTTTTTTGGTGCGGCGTCCCATTTTTTTAAAAGCAAAAGTTTTCTGAAATTAGGCCAGTTTTTTGTTTGTTTTTAGATAGGTCACCTACTAGGAGGATGTCACTTCATGTACTTGCTATTTGGAAGTTCAGGTTTCATTTGGTTCTGTATATTAAATATAAATAAGTAATTTTAAACTAAGCTAAATATAATTAAGAATTTTCAGAAACTATATTCGTGTGTTTAATTTTAAGTCCTTATTTCCTTTTTATATAAGAAAGTTGACCTCAAAATCAGTGGTGTTTTTATTTGTCCTCAGAAACTGTATTTGAAGAGAGGTATTAGAATATACACAGAAATGACTCCATGCATTGTGCTAGTTTTTCATGTTCAGCACAGAAGTGTGAGCACAGGATGAACTCTTCTGCCTGCTGAGACCACAACAGCCAGAGTCAGTGATGAGGGAGAGAGCCTCACCGCGGGCTTTCAGGAGCCAGGCAGACCTAATGGGCATGCAGAGTTTTGCAATAAAAGATTAAAAACTGAGATGGTTCTTACCCCCCACCCTTATTTCACGAGTAGCATAAGGATTCAGCTGTTTTTAAAACAAATCAGGACATAAACACTAACCTTGGTAAAATTTAAATTATGGGGAAATTGTATGTGCAGGTGAGATAGATGAAAACAAGAATCTATGAGCTGTGGTTACATGAACTCTATTCTGTGATAAGAAGTTTTAATTTTTGTTCCCTATTTATTGCCCAGTCCTGTTCTCCTACCCACCCAGCCACCCACCCAGAGATTTTTCTCTAATCGGGTTGGAAAGCTGCCAAGCTTCTAGGAAGGAGTTTTACTTCTGATTTTTCCCCAGCATCTGTCGTATGCTCTCATCATGGTGTTTACGTTACGACTTTCACTCTGCTCTATGGCACCTTTAAAATTTGGTTTATTACTTTCATTGCAGAGAGGCAATTCTGTTTCTAAACATTTCATGATGTTTAAAAACAAAACAAAACAGGCTTTTATAAAAAATAGCTTCTGAATATACTTTTAGGTGTCAAAGCTAAGAATAAAACGTAACCAACAGTGGCAGCTGTTTCTTTTGCCCAGCTTTGGGTGGGCTTTGTGCGATTTCTGTGTTTCCAGTAATGAGTCATGATTTCTCAGGGGAATTGTGAGGCTGCACGGTCTCTCTGGAGGTTAAAGACGTTAGGAGCCTTATCTAGATGCGAGCGACCCTGTGCTGTGTCTCGGACTCGTGTGCCCAGTCGCTGTGGGGAGCGCCGCTCGCCCGTGCGGGGCAGCCGGGCCCGGTGTCCAGCAGTGGAGTCGATGCAGTCTCGGTTGGCTTAGGCTGGGGTGGGCTGTCACCGGTGTCTGAATTCTTGTAAGCAAACCGCTCATCTTCTGTTGTCGTTCTAACCAGGGTAAGAGTATAAAGATGATAACTAAAGAATATTAAAGCAGCCTCTGTGTTCCACAGTGTGTATGTGTTTGTAATAGGAAAAGAATCCAGCAAAACAGTAGTTTATAGCATCTGAAAAGAGAATAAATTATACAATTGTACTTATTTTAAAAGAACTTTGAAAAACTCAATCAGATCTTTTTATCATTTGTCTGACTACTTGATAATAACCAAGAAAAAGTCCCTAAATAAAGGACCCGTGTTCCAAAATTTACCAAGATTGATTTATTTCTATTAGACATCCTTAATCTGATAAAATTGGCTTAATGAGATGATTACATTATAATAAGGGTGATACTGTAGTCTTTAATTTTGTTGAGGTTTTTTTGTTTTGTTAATAGAAGCTCAATTATATAAAATTAAGCTAAATGTTGCCCAGTCAGAAACATCAGCATGTTTATTCCATTAGTTCTCACGCAGGAACTAACTATAGCTGTGTGCCGTGCGAGAGATCGGTCGCGAGTGGCTGGCGAGTGAAAGATGAGTTGGGTTGAAGAAAAGATACATTTTATTAATATGTATCAGCCACTTTGTTCATGTCGGCTTTCCAGTAGCAGTTAGGGTTATTCTTGTGAATTGAGTAGTGATGTGAGAGAGGTGTGAGTGTCTCTTGCTCCTGTTGTTTTAATGATGATATCATGACAAAAACTTCAAAATTTTTATCACAATATAAGAATTTCTTGAAACAAAAATCTAAATTTTTAAAAATTCTCGTAACTCTCTGCATTTAATCTTCACCTGTCCAGATCTCAGATTCCGAGAGTGTCACAAGTATCCCCAGAGGGAACATGTGAGATTTATCTGAAAAAGCGTCCACAACCCACAGCTAGTAGAAACCTAGCTAGTTTGCAGCCATGTGGATGAGAACAGTCTTTGATTCGAAAGGGAGAGGAAAGTGCTTGGCATCTTGCTTTTTTGTTAAGGGCAAAATAACAACATGAAGACAAAATGTTTTTTGTTGTCTCTTCATTAAACTATAGAAGAGTATTTTGACTTTTTAGCCTTACATTATGAAGGGACTCTGCCTAGAGCGGCGTCACACTGACGTGGCGTTGTACGTAACAGGAAAGGCCCTGGCACCCTGAAGGATGTACTGAGCAAAATAAAATGGGGTGTCAGAATCTTTGAAAATTATTTTATCATGTTTTTTAATTTTCCCTCTTTATAAGTTAAAAGGATTTTCCATTTAATAAAGATAATCTCTTTTCCTATAATCCCATCAGAATGGCAGCTTACTTTGATAATTTTCCAACCCAGTTTCATTACATTCAGAAAGAGGTTTCAGGGCATATTCTTTATGACTAAAATGATTTGAATATTTTATATCATGAAGTTTTTTATATGAGGAAGGCTATTCTCAAGGTATTTATCATCCAATTTTTTACTTTTTATAAAGAGTATTTAATAGTGTATACTCCTTTTTGAAAATTTTATTTTCAAAATATTTGAACTATTGAATATTTGAAAATTTTATTTTATTGCCCAATTTTAGCACAGAAATGTTCTAAAGTTTTGCAATACATACTATTCAATTCTCAGGAGCCTAAAAAATATAATTTGCTGCTGATACAGCTATAATCATTTCTACCCCTCCCATTCCCCCAAATTACAGAAGTTGTTAATATTTCGCTTCCCTGCTTTGAACTGACAAGAAGCACAAATGCGGTGGGATTCATCTCTTCTAAACCACCGGTGATGTTCTGGGAGTAGGTATGGATTATTTTATTTTTAGACAGCCTTTTATCAGTCTAATTCATATGTGTTATCTTTATGAATATAAAAACTTATAAAATTTATATTTCATGTTGTCTTAAAACATGAATATCTTTGGATTCTTCACATTGCACTGAAATGACAGTGAAAGGGATGTTAGTTTGTTTGAGAAACAAGAGACTTGAACCTAATTATGGCAAGTGTGTGAGTTTTGGTGATTGTAGGGGGTCCGTGTTTCCTAAGATACATAGATAGATAGATGTCAGAACTACTTGATATCTCTCTTTAGTATTTTTATTTTCTTATATTTTCCAATAATATTCTATAAGATTAGGTTTGCATGCTGTGTGTAAGTAACAGTAGAAATCTAAGAAAGTAGCAGAAGGACTAACAAGGCAAATGCATTCCTAGAGAATAGAATGGATTATTGGGATAAGAAATGGCCTAATTATAAACAAATACCCAGCAGGTAGAAGTACTAACACAGTGAAACTTGTACTTTTAAACAAGTATTCCTAAAGTAACAGTTTCCATAAAATCTTCTGTCTTTATTGCGTGATCATTCGATAAGTGTAGACAAAAATCTGTTTTCTAGTTCTCCTTCCTTCCAGTGGGCATTCACTAGGCACATAACTGTATGTTTACTAGTGGAGGGGAAAATGTTTGTTTTCATTTTGAGACAGTTAAGCCATTACTAAATCCAAGGTAGTGGTTTTAGGCCGTTAAGCGCACAGCGATTTGGCGAGGTGAGCAGTCTGTGGCCAGCCGCGCTGCCACCTGCATCTGCGGCTTATCTGGTTACAAACCGCAGGCTCAGTGTCGTGTCCTCCTATTTACACGGTGGCCCCCATACAGGTTTGTTTAAAATGAAGGCAAAAGTAGACATTTTTTTAAAAAAGTGTATTTGAAGTGAGCCTTTGTGTATCTGATACATGGGCATCAGGCTCAGAATTAGGCGCTTCGGGTCTAAAGATGAAATCAGAGGTGTCCACAGCCTCAGAACTGTAGGCCCATGGGACTGCCACATCCTGAACTGTGTCCACGTAGAGTCTAAAGGAGGAATTCAGTATCGTGAGACAAGCAACCTCAGCGTGGGGAAAAGAAAATTACCAAAGTGTGCTAAGGCTTTAATACGCGTGGACACTTCCAAGCAGGCGTTATCACTGGAGGGGTCTCTGAGTTAATGAAGGAAAATACTTACGTTAGCAATTATGTTGTGAAATTAATAAAAAAGACTTGCGTTTATTCTTGGTGTATATGTCAACCTATGGCCAGTGATTACCATATATATTCTATAGTGTGTTCATTTTATTTAGACCTCTATTAGAGATGAGTATCTTAATATTATTTACTGTTACCTCTAATCATTTATGTAGTATACTGCAAGATTTATAGCACTTTACTAATATTAGATCATTACTTTAATTCTTCTCTACCTTTCTGGCATTTTCTTTTAATATCTCAGAGCCAGGAGTCTGGAGTTCTAAGTCTAGAAATCCATTTGAAGCTAGGACGGGGCTATTGGGAACGGATTACTTTTCACATGTCACATTGAGAGACTCTCTTACAGTATAAAATCGTGGAGCCAAATCCTCTCAAATGCAAATGCGCTTGAAACTTGATATTTTCTGGAGCTGCATTAATAAAAACTAAACAATCCTGTGGTTAATCAGAAAATGTACTCACCTTTGATTGCCTGCCTCCTAAAGTACAAGCCTGGAAACTGCCCCTAACTTTAATAATCTCTTCATCACTGCGTGCCCTGAAGGCAGGAGACAGCCAGCCCGGGAGCCAGCAAGTCAGAGACCCCAAAATGCTGCAGAAATAGACTTTGTTGTGCTATGAAGACTGGCTTTATGAACGTGGCCATTTTCTTAAGTTCATATGTGGCAAAGTTTTTAGCTTGTTCTATTGGGTTTTTTTGTTTTTGTTTTTTTTTGAGGAGCCAGGACTCTTCCATTTGTAACTTGAATATATTAATATTCAAATCATAGTCCAAAAGTACTGAAATATTTGTTGTTACATAAAAATGGATATGACTATTACCAAAGAATAGGGAGATTTGCTCATAAGAACATTTTCTCAGAGTTGTGTTATTTTGTTTTTAGATGAGAGATGTGCTTTTAGAGTATAACAGTTTCTGTAGTGTTTTCTTCTGTGTCTCTCCCTGTCCTGCTGATGTGCTTTGTTCAGGCAGGTCACCTAGAGAAAGCAGCGCTGGAGTAGAGACATCTAGACTCTGACCTTTGAGGGAAAGAGCTGCTTTTGTTCCTCCCAAAGTAAAAAATTAAAAATTAAACATACACAGACACATGAGGACAAAATACAATGTTCTGACTATGTTCCACTAATTAATTTTTGAACAGATAAGTCTCTAAGTATCTTAACTTCTGTTGTCTTCTTGTTAATCTAGATAAGAGGAGGTTATAGATCAGTGCAGTAGCCACTAGCCACATGTGGCAATTTAAATTAGAATTCATTAAAATTAAAACTTCAGTTTCTCTGTCCTAGCCACATTTCAGGTGCTCAGTAGTCACATGTGACAGTGGTTACCTATCAGACAACACAGACACAGAACGTTTCCTTCATTGTAAAAAATGCTATTTGACAGCACTTGTAATACCCACAGAGAAAATGAGGACACAGTAAAGGCAGCGAATTAACTGAAGACAACTGTTAGATTTTACCACCATAGTTATAAAAAGCCTTTTCCTTATATAATAAAAAAATTATACTAATCCTTTTTAAGGACCTTGGAAAAATCAAAATCCCATTCCTTTAAGCTAGTTTTAAATATATTCTTTTTTGGGCCGGGTG
>CAUYSK010120644.1:0-42360 GCA_963575035.1 Avahi laniger | reverse complement strand
ATATTCTTCCCTGCTCCCACACACGTGGGATGGAATATACTTCGATGTCCGCTTACTTTCAGGTTGGCCATGTACTTACTCTGACAAATGGAATGTGGCAAGAGTGACCCTGTGCCAGGTCTGAGTGGAGATGTTAAGAGATATCATTTGTCCTCTTGCCCTTCTGAGCTCCTGCTGTCTATCTTGGGATGAACACAACCAGATAGGTGGTCCCAGAACAAGAAAACCCAAGCCCTATCCACAATGTGAAAAATAACAGATAGACAACCTACAAAGTTATGAAGAAAACCAACAGTTTCATTGTAGGGATAAATAAAACACTGCCAGAAACTCCAAAAAGTTATCTAATCCTGCAGTCCCAACCCCCAGTACTGAGCCGTGGCCTCTTAGGAACTGGGCCACACAGCAGGAGGTGAGCGACAGGCTAGCCAGCAAAGCTCCAGCCCCTCTCCACGCCACTCCCCCTACCCTAGTCTGTGGAAAAACTGCCTTCCATGAAACTGGTCCCTGGTGCCAAAAAGGTTGGGGACTGCTGGGACTCTAATCCATACTACAGTCATAAAGAGGCTCATAGATAAAGGGATATGATTGATTACACAGAAACCATTCCAGGGACCATATAAGAGATATTTCTTTGAAGAATACTGAAATGGATGCATGATAGTGGTGGGCTCTTCATGCCAAAAAATAGCTTTACGAGCAATCAGGACAAGCATATTCTTAGACTGGAAATGGGAGGAGCACACAACACCTGGATGGGGTGCAGAATAAAGATTCCTGGTTACTCATAAGCAGCTAAATTGAAGGAGTTTGGGCACGAGTTACCCGGGTTCCTGAGCTCAGAATTTGACTAGGTTCAGGTCAAGGTGTGGATCAGACTGTATTCCCATTGGGAGCTTTGACCAGGGAAAGATTCATCTCTAAAATTGCCCAGATTGTTGTCAGATTTCAGGTTCTTATAACTGAAGAATTCATGTTGATTGATTCTTTAAAGCCAGAGGGAGAGACAGACAGAAATAGGGAAACAGAAAATGACACAGAGAGAGACAGAGAAAGAGAAGAGAGGGGGAGAGAGAGAGAGAGACAGAGAGAGAGAGAGAGAGAAATGGGGAAACAGAAAAAGACACAGAGAGAAAGAGAAGAGAGAAGGGAGAGAGAGAGAGAGAGAGACAGAGGGAGAGAGAATGAGAGATTCTGCTACCTGGAGCCTCTAACTTCATGGGAGGCCTGGATCCTCTTTAAAAGGACTCATCTGATTGGTTGAGCCCACTCAGGAAAATCTCCCATAAATCATTCAAAGTCAACAGATTAGGAGCTTTAATTACATTTGAAAAATCATTTTCTCTTTGCCACATAATATAACACAGCCATGAAAGTGACATCTCATCACCCTTACCATGTGGTATTGGTTAGAGGTAAGTCACAGTTCCCACAGCACACAGGGGAGAGGATTACACCAGGGTGTGACCCATCAGGGTGCGTCTGTCACAGCATTCAGTAAACTCTGTGGGACAATGTGATTCCTCTGGAAAGCCCCACAGTGTCCCCTTTGATGAAATCAAGCCAAGAATAGGACAAAAGTAGATATGGTGACTAGAAAGTAGGGATGAGTAACGAAATTCAGACCTGAGGTACTATGAGAACAGAGGGCAGCTGGGATAGGGCAGCTGAGACAGGACAGTCAAAGAAACACCACCAAGAAGCCATGTCTGGTTTAGTGTGAGTAAACAGCTTCCTTAATCCTCATCAGAGCCAGACAGATATACCCAGAGGCGGAATCATTACCAGGTTGAAAACAGCCGCCTCTAATCTGCTAGCACTGTGGTGGGGCTGGGCAGGCGCACACCTGAGCATCTATCTGTTTACACTCCAGAGACCCCAGAAGGATGGAATGTGTGGTCATATTTCAGTATTGGCTAGGAGGGACATCTAGTGGCAGCCAGAAACTGGGAGGGTTGTCATCTGCTAAGCACGTACCCTTCAGCAAATTAATACACAGAGATTCTCAGTGAGGGCGCTGATAATGCCGTGTTTCTCCTCCAGGAATTCAGCCATCTATCAATTTCAAGTTTTGAGAAAAGATATTTAGAAGGTGTAGAAGGTCATAAACAGGCTATACTTGGTAGTATCTTCAAAGGCACCTAAGAATATTCACACTTCTGTAAGGAGGCATGCTGTCATAGAAGTAATTGTAACTTCCAGGAGCCACAGTATGTATATTTTGGAGTGTGTGTGTGTGTGTGTGTGTGTGTGTGTGTCTATGTGTGTGTGAAAGAGAGAGAGAAAGAGAGAGAGAGAGCGAGCACACAAAGAATGACTAGGAGAACAGTATGACACGGAAAAACATATATAGCAGAAAGGAAAGAAGGAAGGGAGAGAGGGTAGAGGAAGGGAGGAAATTGTAAGACTCTGGCCCTTCATGCTCCTCCCAAGCCCTCCGGACAATGTTCTTTTTGCCAGCTCGATTTCACCTTCCCCACCCTCTGAAGTGTGTGGCTTCCTGCGAAAATGGATTTTAGAACTTTGAGAAGTAGCCAAACATGAGCACAGGAGGGCAGGGCTTGAGAAAGGGCAAAAAGAAGAAGGAGACTAGTGGATCTGTCTGGAACAGAGCTGGGAGGGTTGGGAGAGAGAGGAAGGATGCCGCGGCAGTGGGACTGCAAGGATGGGGCAGAGCTTTGGGGTGAGGATGAGAGATTGGCTCTCCAGGAGCCTTGGGTGAGAGGGAGTTGTGAAGGCGAGAAAAGGGAGGAGTGTTGTTGAGTTTATTCTAGTATAATTAAGAGTTTTTGAAAGATGCACGTCAGATATTTGGAATTATTTCCATTATGATTTTGACTGGTTTTATCCCAGCATCTAGCTAAACACCTGCCACATAGTGGATGTCCAATTACTACTTCTGAATGAAGGAATACTTTCAATTGCCACCCGCGGTGGCCAGGTCGTACCAGTTCAGGCACAGTCAACATGAACCATCTGCAGAATGTGGTTATGGCTGATGCCATGATAAAACCAGAGGCCAGTGGTCTGGCAACACTGAAAATCTAGGGCAGATATCAGAATTCCCCCATGCAGCCTCAACACGCTTTTTTCAACCAATCCAATTTAACATAAAATTAGCGGTGGTTTATTTCATTCAGTCCACTGAAAACGTTCATGTTAGATTACAAAGATGAACAAAGAGACACAGGAAGCCTCCAAAGTCGAGGTGTTTCAATAAAAGAGGTGTTTAAAATATGTCTGTTCCAATAAGACTTGCTCCCTCAAAGACCTAATAATTCCCGCCATTATTTATTTATGTCTTCCTTCCTCTTCACTTCTCTCCTTTTCCAAGACTCATCCCAAAACTTTTCTCATCTATAAAATGAGGATATTTGAAACTTAGAAGGTTCTGAGGCCCTTTGCAATTCATTCCTAAAACTTCCCATGATGCCGTCACACACACACACACACACACACACACACACAAGTGTGACTACAATGGAACACTATGTGCACGCACCGTGCGTAGCGCTGGAAGCTCAAGACCCCATAGAAGCGGGTGTGCTCTTGACTTGGGGCAGCTTTCTCTCTCAAGCTTTTGTGTCTGCTAGTGTACTCGTGTCCAATTTGTCTATTTCCTTTCTGGACTACAAGTTGTTTGAGGAAAATTTCCTGTATTACGCATCTTCCTGGCCAGTTTAAAGAAACATTTAAATATAGGGAATGCTTTAATGATTAAATCAAGTCTGGCAAGAAACCAGTTTGGCAGAGATTTACCAGTAGTTTGCGTTACCAAATGTACTTGAAATGACAAAATTGAATTTCTTGGAAACTCTTCCATTATTGCAAAGTTTTAAAATTCAAGTGAAATGGAGTCTCCCTCAATTACTCCCAATTAGTAATGTTTTGTTACATGCATATACTGTACACAGATGCGTTACCATATGATGATAAATTCTGTGGGGTTTTCGTTGTTTCCCTGTCATGAGATTTTTGTTATACAAAAAACTACTTTTTCTCCCTCTGATCTAAAAGGAAAGGCCTGATTGTAAGTTGTTTTATTCAAAAGAATAACAGTCTCTTGAAATCAGCAGGGAGAAGGCAGTGGTATCATGAACATTCCCTTCTCTTACCTTTTCATTCTCTAAGTTGGCGATCTCTCTGTGTTTACACGTTGACTGGCAGAGTTTGCGACAGTTATATGGGAATTAATTGGTGTTTTGGCTCGAGTATTTGAAGTTTAAAGTAAATGTTTTATGATTTATTCCTTGCCTATTTCAAAAAAAAATGAGGCAGTGTACAGTAAAATTGGTGAAATAAGATTACTAAAACAAAGGTAAAGGATCAAGAATTCACTAATATCCTAGCACGGCCAGCTAGAATACTGCTTGAGATGGGGGTTTAAATACCAGAGAGCCAACAACACTCTGGCAGGTGATGTTGCTTAAAGTAGTAAGAAGTGGAAAGAGGCATGAGGATAGTTAAAAAAAAAAAAAATAGAGCAAGGAGCAACTCCAATTGCAAAAGTGGAATTGGACATATAAGAAAAGAAAATCAAAGGGGTCCAGAGATGAGTAGACTTGGACAGAAGCAGAACTAAATTTGAGAGAAAGGGAGAAGAATCCTTAGACCGTTATGCCCAATGAAGCTAAAATGCTCCAGTTTGCTCATTCTGAATTTCTGCCTCATGGTACATTGTGAAATTGTTTGGTTTAATGGCTTAAGTCAATAAGCACAATACAAGGAGGTAAAAATCAGAAAATAAAGTCTATGGGAAGCTTGTCTTCAACTGAACACAAGATTTACCTATAAATTATTAGTAGTCAAGGAGAAGAAGGAAATAAAATAGATTTCACACTAAAATATAGGATTAAATTCTAGAGAAATATACCCTTGATATGTATAGCAGGAAGAGGAGAGGAAACTATAAAAATTAATTATTCATAGAGTGTAGACCCACCAGATCACAACTCAGCCTTTCTCTCTCCCTATTGGCTACATCTCTTACAAAGAATGGCTGTTGATGGGAGGAGAGAAAATGCTCTTGTTGCAGCAAAGTTTCATAGAGAAGTCCTGATTACTAAATCATTAAAGCAATGTCATAATTTACCATTTTCAGCATGAATACGAATACCTTATAGATGTGTCAAAGCTTGAGAACTAAGCATTGTTCACTTCAGGTCTCCAGCATTGAAGCAAAAACTGGCTGCTGTGCATTCCCAAAACGGACTGTGTGCCTTTCAATGAACTGGAAGGATGAGAGAGTCGACGTACTTGCATTTCATCCAAAGACAATAAACCAGTTTTGAAGGGAACGGGTGAGACTAAGAACTTAATGGTATAAGCCCCCAGACAATTTCCAAGGTAATACTCTATGGATGAAGGACAAGAATTTCTATACAGCCGGGTTGCCTTAAAGAGGGAGCCACTTTGGTATCTTTTGTACCTTCATCCAAAGGAGGCAGCAGCACTGTGGTGCCTGGATCTGAAGGCGCATTTAATTTGTCACATGTCTAAATGTATGTGACATCTCTCTCTGGAAGAATTTAAGAGGCTTATAAGCCACAGGTCTAGAAGAGTGAATGAGGGCTCACTTTGTAATGGCCATTTCTCCCCCACTCCCCCACGATGACTTGCCCATAATATATAAATGTCACAAACATTTTCTTTCTTGGAGCCATCGTTTTCATGGCATTTTATCTTCATATAACATGCCAAAGGGCACATAAGTTATCTACGGGAGCTATGATATTTGATCTTCCCAACTTTAATGTGGAAAAAGCATTATTATCCTCTTTTACAGATGAGGATCTTAAGTTCACAGACAGACAATCTCTTCGTCCACGACTTCACACTTAATGTGACGCAGAGCTGGGATTCAAGCTCACTCCTTTGTTCAGAGTTATTTCCGACAGACCTCTCTGACTCTCCCAGACACGCATTTATACGCAAGACAAACCAAAACATAACATTTGGCTTACACTGAATCATTTATCTTTGTCTTTTGGCGCTGTGATTATGTAGCGTTTATAAACCCCCTGTCCAGTCAGGCAAATACTTGCACTTCTGTGCTTTGATTTAGTGCACTGGGTCCCAGTATCAACGTTACTAAGGCTTGCAAATGGTCATAATCTGAGTCTAGATTTCTAGGCTTATGCTTCTAAATGACTTGGCAGAGAACAGAGTTGATGTTAGAAAAAGAATCACAGGTAGGAAGGGCTGAGCAGCCATCACACATCAATGAGAAATGAAGTGGTTTGATTTTAATGTGGGTTGTAAACAAAACGGAGAGAGAGGATTAAGATGGAACGTAACTGATTTAAATAGATATCTTTTAGGAAAACACTACTGACTTGCACAAAAGTTGAGAATTTTTGACACAGTGTAACTTTCTGTTTTGGCAAAGTAATGCTTAGAAATAAAATAATTTAAACTATAATTTCAGTTCTCTAAAACATATGACTACAAAGTATAATGCAGTCTTCAGATCTCTCAAATTTTCTATAGGCAAAATCTAATTTAAACTATAAAAATAACATTTTTGATCAGAGGAAAATCTTTGGTTTTATTTTTGTTTTCCATATGGCTTGACATATAGTTGATAAGAAATTGTGTTATGCCTCAGACTTCTTTCTGTAGCGCAACACGGATGCAATGCCTTTGGATGACTCGTACGTATTGTACATAATCTTCACCCAGGAGACAGTCTGTCTCCTGAAACCTCCAAATCCTGAAGAATTTAAGGTGTATTGTTTCCCCTTGAAGTCTGTTTGTTTCCTATCATGTCAAGTCGTATTTGATTTATACTAAGAGAAATTTCCACATGGATCTTGGATATCTGTAGAGGTAGAATGTGCATTTTGGAGTTTTCATTTCTTTTTCAATATACACATTTTGGATTATAACAATAATACCAAACATAAACGAACACAAATAAAACATTAATTTGACACATTTTGGTTTATATATGCTTTTACCTTTGCTATGAGCTCCAAATTTGTGTATCCAATGACCTACTATCTTGCTCCATAGGCCTTTTCAACTCAATATGCCCCAAACCAAATTCATGAACCTCTCCGCAAATGCGGTCCTCTTACAGCATCCTTTTGCTCAGGGATGGCCCCGCCATACATCCTGTTAGCCAAATTAGAAATGTGGTAGTCATTGCTAATGCTTTTCTTCCCCTTATCCTTGACATCTAGCTTATTATCCTTTTTTTATTTTAATCTACATATATATTCATGGAGGTAGCTTATTATCTTTGAATTATAAAAATCTCCTTCTCTTATGTGGCAGGAGAGGAGGGAGCAAGGACAAGAGAGAAAACCTTGAGTCCCTCCTAAGTGTTGCCTTCTGTGGTTAATGCTTACCATGTTTACCTAAAAAAGCATGAGTGCATTTTATGCACATTTGAAATAATACTATACAGAACAGTAATAAAATCTTAATTTATGCACAAAATGTGAAGTAATATGGATCTGATACAATTAAAAATTCATTGAGAATTGCATAATTGCAAACCTGAAAAATCGAATGAACTGTAAGTTGTATTTATTTATTCAATTACAACATGGCAGGGACATTTTAATTGCTAAAAAGATACACCTACCATCTTGGTCTGAATTATTCTTAAATTGTGTGAATTTTTAATAATAGGAAGTCAGGAAATCATTTTTCCCCCAGAATATGACAGCCCTGTAATTGTGTGTGTATGTGTGTATGTGTGTATATGTGTCTCTGTGTGTGTGAGGGAGATCTCCACAGCTAACACGGAAGTTTTCAATGGCATGTTATTATTTGATAGTAAAGCCTTTTGGTGAAATTTCGTACCATCATCAAGTATTCTTTGTGAGCCAAATCTTTAACATGAAAACAAAACAAAACAATAGGGAGAAGGAGAGAAAAAATTACATGATGCAACACAGCTTGTGATTCCAAGCAAATTTGTTATTTGGGAATTTGTTTGAACCAGACTTTCTCGAGCATTTAAAATGGATTTTTGTTATTGTTTCTGGTTGAGTTAAATTTTATTCTTAGCATTCAGTTGCTGCAGTTTCACACAATGGGGATCTGGCAATCAGGTACTCTTAACAGGCTTATTATTGGGAATTTAATCAGATTTTGAATGTTAAAGCAACCTCAATTTGGTTTGACAGGGCATCTGAGGGAAATGTACTTATTTCCATTCCCTAGTTCCTATGACAATGCTTTTTTTTTTTTTTTGTAATGGATGTTGTATCACCATATATTCAATTTGCATATGGGATGCATCCATTGATTCTCATTAAAAATTGATTAAGCTCAGCTTCATAGATATCTTCACAAATGCAGGAATCCATATGGTGTTCCTTATCCCTCATACAAAAAATTGACTGGATGTCAGATTATTCCAGCTTTTCTTCTCTTTTCCAACAGGAGCTCATAGAGCTTGTAATAAATTATCTGAGTACAACCACAGTTGTTGACCCCTTAGGCTTTGGTGGCCTAGCTGACCTGTACTTAGCATTATAGATGTCCCAACCTGCATCAATAATTGTATCGTAGGATCTGTCATGAGAGGTGCCACGTGCCTTCTGTATCTTGGTTCTTAATGTTCTTGTTCGAGATACAGGGAGAAGATATATACCAGGTTACAATGTGTTCAAATGATTCTATTTGAAGCCTTAACTTCTTTTTCTGAACTATAAAGTTTTTGTGAG
The DNA here is from genome assembly GCA_963575035.1 of Avahi laniger. Classification (NCBI taxonomy): domain Eukaryota; kingdom Metazoa; phylum Chordata; class Mammalia; order Primates; family Indriidae; genus Avahi; species Avahi laniger. The sequence continues at coordinate 33,679 of CAUYSK010120644.1, read as the reverse complement.
AAAAAAAGAAAGTAATATTAAAGACTTTGTGAAATGTAAATTACGATAACCAATGAATGGGATTGCTTATGATATACAGTAGCAATAACAGTATCAACTAATTAGCTCAAGTTCACATGATATAAAGAACATTAAATTAAGTAGTTGTTTTCCAGTAATGATTACAACATATCAGTAACTCTTCAAATCCCTTAGTATGCATTATTTCATTTAATATTAGCATTAATCACATAAAGTAGAAACCATAATTATCTCCATCTTCCAGTCCAGGTGGTTGAAGCAGAGAAGTTTCTATAAATGCCACCAGTCACGAAGCTATGTGACCAGGGTCTTCACTCCAAGCTGGATGGCTCCAGAACCATGTGCTACGCTGATCTCCTATAAGGGACAAATTAAAATATTAGTACTGGTCCAAGTTGTGCAATCTTGGAGAAAAGCCCAATATGCTCTCTGGGTCTACATTAGCTTTCATACCTGAAAAATGAAAAGGTTCTTTGCAGCTTAAATACTTTCCATTTCTATAATTTTCCCCTTTTCTAAAGCACTTTTTTTCTCCTTTCTTCACAGTAAAGCATTACTGTCCCAGGCAAGATGGCCCAGAAGATTTAAGTGTGCACCCAGAGACAACCATTTAGGGACTGAGGGAAGCTGGAACAGAAAAGGCAAGACCCTACCAAGCATGTAATCTGGGGTAAAACGACCCAAGATAAAAAGGCTTCAGTCAAATTGTATAGGGGAAGTGGAATTGTAAGTCATGTCTAGAGTTTGTCCCTGCCCTACACAAGGGGAGCTGAGCTTTCATACTTTCACTCCAGTCAGTCAAGGCTAAGGACACCTCTGGTGGGAACGTAAACTCCCCGATATTTCAGGTTTTCTGCATGTTCAGGCAGGAAGGCTCTGACTGACTAGGGGTAGCTCCCCAAGAAAGAGTGACAATGCACATCACTGAGAGCAAAAGCACTTGGAAGGCAGAGGAGGGGCACACGGAAGTGGTAAAGGGTTTGGGGGGGATCTGGGCAGAGAACCAAGGGTCTTTTTGATTGCCTAATATGTATTTAAGGAAAAATTTCTAAATATTTATTAAAAATGACTATTTACTAAAATTCTAAGTAATTTATTAAAGAAAAAATTCTAAATGCATTTGAAATTAGGATATAAATTTATAATGCTTTGTCATTATTAATATAGAAAAGGAAAAGAAATATAAATAAGATAGTTATAATTAATTGACAAAAGAAGAAACAAAATTAGTAAACATATACATAGAAAGATTATTAGGTTAAAATTAGCAAAGAAACCTGAGTTAAAAGAGGTACAATTTTTCATTTTATTGCATTTGTTAAAAAAACAGAGGAAGGAAGGAAATATCTACTGTTCATAACAGCATGGCAAAAAGTACAATATTTTCCATTCTTGGGAATCTTGTGTACAAAATACTTTTTAAAAAATTTTATGTAACAATGTTTTAAATGAGTTGAGACTTGCTTCTTCAGTAGACCTATGGGCCTGTGATTTATGATTGAGTAACTTAATCCCTTTTTGTCAGCTTATTTGTTTAAAAATAAGTAAGAAAAATGCTTAGGAAAAAAAAAAAACCAGAAAAACGAACAAAGCAAAAAAAGAAAGTCTATGCGTCCAGAGCAACCCTAGTGTGTTTTTTATTAGCACACTAGGGTTTATTCTCAGCCCATTTCTGTGCCAAGAAGCGGTCGTTTAGTTCCCTTGCTCTGTTCGCAACCTGAATCTAATGCCCTGTCTCTTGGTCTGTTTAGCACAAAAACCCTCTGGCTTCTCTTTAAGATCTTGCCTTCTGTAACTCTTCAGTCACATGTTTTCAGTTTTAGGTTCACAAATATAGGGTACCTATGTGCCGGCAAGATGCATCCATTAAAGGGAAGGTAGGAAAGAATTTATTTAAAACCATGGCCAAATGCAGCCATATCTAATTCTTAAAGAGACCACAGTGGTTTTCTCCTGCAATAGGGTGTTTTTGTATGTGGAAACATGTTGATGGACCACATGAGTGTGAATAAGTGGCTGAGAAAACTGAGAAAATAAAAAGAATAGACTTTCCCTAAAGGAGCAACCCGGTCAGAAGAGAAGAGAGCTCTCCACTTAGACTGGGTAGGACAACATGACAACAAGCAGGAACTGCAGAGAAGTAGGAATTGAAAAATGCCGTGTAGAGGTGGTGGCTCACAGACTTTTAAGAACAAACCTATCTAATTGTTTTTAAGTTATCTGCGTTGAAATACCATGGAGTATTTCCCCCTATTACCTTCAAACCATCAGTGAAGAGACCTTCTCCTACAGCCTTGAGACAAGAGGTCTTGGAGGTAACATCCTTTTGCATGTGAGCATGTCTGGCAAAGCCACAGAGGCCCCGTGTAGAGCGGAGAGCATCATCAGCTTAGGGTCCAGTGCGTGCCTGAGCCCCCACAGACATGACGCAAACCCTTCCCCCCGCATTGACTGTGAGGGAGTGGTCCTTTGAGATGGGACGGGGGGGTAGTTATGTTATAGGAAGAGCATATGTTATAGTCCTAGTTTGAATGCATGTAGCTGGTACCACCTCTGCTAAGGAAAGCTGATATTTGGTGGCCCAGACTCACCATATTTGTAGGACACCTTCCTGGTAACCTCATCATCCTTTCTCAAATGTAAATGCATAAGAATCACGGGAAGGGGGGCAGGTTGTTAAAATGCAGATTCTGATTTAGCAGGTGTAGGGCAGGACCCGAGATTTTCTACTTTATAGAAGCCCCCAGAGGATGTTTTTATGTATAAACGAGACAATATAGAGTGTCTACATATACCGGTATTTAACAAACACTGGATATTTTTCCTATTTTTTAAAACAATCTAAATTCAGGTAAGAATATTTGGCCTTATAATATTCCAATATTCCTCTCTTTTTTTGGCAGATATCACATTCCCTAACAATTCAGTATTCTTTTCCATATCTATAATATTGCACAACCAAGAATGCTATGTAATTCCAGAATATTTTCATTACCCCAGTAAGAAACACTATCCCCCTTAGCAGTCACTTGCCAATTCCTCCTTCCCCCCAGTCCCTGTTAACCATTAACCTATATACATTTACCTATTCTGGACATTTCATATAAATAAAATAAAAAATATGTAGTGGTTTTTTTTTTTTTTTTGGTTTGAGACAGAGTCTTGCACCATCGCCTGGGCTAGAGTGCAGTGGCGTCAGCCTGGCTCACAGCAATGTCAAACTCCTGGTCTCAAGCAATTCCTGCCTCAGGCTCCTGAGTAGCTCAGACTACAGGTGTGCACCACCAGGCCCAGCTAATTTCTTCTGTTTTTAGTAGACATGGGGTCTTGCTCTTGTTCAGGCTGGTCTTGAACTCCTGACCTCAAGGGCTCCTCCCACCTGGGCCTCCCAAAGTGCTAGGATTACATACATGAGCCACCACACCTGGCTATAAATATGTAGTCTTTTAAGCCTGACTTCTTTCACTTAGTATAATGTTCTCAAGATTACCCACAATGTAACATTTATCAGTGTTTCATTCCTTTTTATGTTTGAACAATATTCTATTGTTGTATATATTGTATATTATATATATGTATATATGTATGTATGAATATATATGTATATTCCATGTTTTATGCATTCATCGGTTGATGGATATTTGGATTATTTCTACTTTTTGACCATTACTAAGATGCTGTTGGGGACATCCGTGTGCAAGTTTTTATGGGAACATATGTTTTCATTTCTCTCTTGGTTGTTGTATATCTATGAGTGGAACTGTGAGGTCATAAGATAACTTCATGTTTAACCTTTTGTGGAACTGTCAAACCATTTTTCAAAGAAGCTGCCCAGTGTAAGCATTCCTACCAACAATGCATGAGGATTTCAATCTCTCCAAATCTTTACCAGCACTTGTTACTGCCCTCTTATTTTTAAATAATAGCTATCGTAGTGGGTACGAAATGATATTTCATCGTGGTTGTGATTTGAGTTTCCCTAGTGACTATTGAGCGTCTTTTCATATTCTTATTGGCCATTGGTATTTCTTTATTTGTTTATTTTTTTTCAGAGAAATGTCTATTCAAATTCCCTACCCATTTTTAAAATAGGTTGCCTTTTTACTATTGTGTTGTAAGAGTTATTTATATATTCTGAATACTATATCCTTATCTGATATATGATTTTTAAATATTTTACTGCCATTCTGTGGGTTTTTAAAATTTTCTTGATAGTGTCCTTTAAAATACAAAATTTCAAAATTATAATGAAGTACAATTTATCCCTCTTCTTTTTTGTTTGCACCATAATTTTCATATCAAAGAAATCATTGCCTGAGCCAAGGTAACAAAGACTTATATATATGTTTTATTGAAGAGTTTAATATTAATAGTTTTAGCTCTTATGTTTAGATTCCTGATCCACTTTGAGTTACTATTTGTATAAGGTGGGATGTGCTGGTCCATTTCATTATTTTGCATGTAATCATTAGCTTTTCTCAGCACCAGTTGTTGAAAAGACTATTCTTACCCCAATTGAATAATCTTGGCACCTTGTAGAAAACCAATTGCCAAAAATTTGGAGTATATTTCTAGGCTATAGAAATTATATTAGAATTATATTCTGTTAATTTATATGTCTATCCTTATGCTACTAACAGACAGTCATAATTAATGTAGCTTGTAGTAAATTATGAAATCAAGAAGTGTGAGTCCTCCAACTTTGCTCTTCTTTCTCAAGAACGTTTGGCTCTTTTATATCCCTAGAATTTCCAAGTGAATTATATGATCAGCTTGTCAAGTTATGAGAAAAAACAAAGCCAATTTGCAATTTATAGGGATTGTGTTGAATCTGTCTACCAATTTATCAACCAAACAATGTTAATTTTTTTCAACTCATCAGCACAGGGTTATTTCTTTAATTTCTTTCAATGATTTTGTAGTTTTGAGTGTATTACTTTTATGCTTCTTATGTAAAATTTATTCCTAAATATTTCATTGTTTGATTATTTTATAAATGGGATTGTTTACTTAATATCCTTTCATAATTTTCATTGCAAGTGTATAGGAAGAAAATTATTTTTTCTATTAATTTTATATCCTGCAAGCTTGCTGAACTTTATTTGTTCTAATTTTGTATTTTGTTTTGTTTTTGTGGATTTCTGAGGATTTTCTATTTATAAAATCAGGTTATCTACAAATAGAAATAGTTTTACTTCCTCCTTACTGACATGAATGCCTTTTATTTCATTTTCTTGCCCAATTGCTATGATTAGACTATCCAGCATAATACTGAATAGAAGTGGTTAGAACAGACATTTTTATCTTATTCCCGATTTTCAGAGAAAAGCTTTCTAAATCTTTCATTTTAAAGCATGATATTAGCTGTGGGGTTTTCCTAGATGCCTTTTATCAGGATGAGAAATTTCTCTTCCATTTCTAGTTTGTTTGGTGTTTTTATCATGAAAGGGTATTGGTTTTTGTCAATGCTTTTTTCTGCATCTTTTGAGATGATCATGTGGTTCTTATCTTTTATTCCTTTGATATGATGCATTGCATTGATTGGTTTTTGAATGTAGAACTGATCTGCCATTTCTGAGATAAATTCACCTGCACATAGTATATAATCCTTTTTACTCCTTACTGGATTTGAATTGCTAATACTTTGTTGAGGATTTTCGCATTTACATTCATGAGGGCTGTTGTTATGTAGTTTTAGTTTCTTGTGATGTATCAGAATGATAGTAACCTCATATATGAGTTGAAAAGTATTTCCTCTTAATCTCCCTCTTTTATTTTGAAAGTGTTTATGAAGTGTTTGTGAAGAACTGGTTGGTGTTCATTCTTCTTTAAATATTTGGTAGAATGCACCAGAGAAGCCATCTAGTCCTGGACTTTTTACTGTGGGGAATTTTTGATTGCTAATTCAAATTCTTTACTTATTATAGGTCTTTTCAAATTTTCCATTTCTTCTTGAGTTTCTAGAATCTGTTCATTTCATCTAGATTATCAAATTTGTTGGCATATGGTTGTTCAAACTATGTCTTTACATACTATCTATCTAACTAATAGTAATGTTCATTTTTTAATCCATTATTATTTAGGTTAGTTGATTTACCACTCTCTCACTTCATCTTTATAAGAATAGACAAAAGTTTGTTAATTTTGTTGATCCTTTCAAAGAATGAAATTTTTGCTTCACTGATTTTCTATTGTTTTTCTATTTTCTATTTCATTTATTTCCACCCTTTCTGTTATATCTTCCATCTGCTTGCTTTGGATTTAATTTGATCTTCTTTTTTCAGAGTTTAAAGGTGGAAAGTTAGATTATTTGGGATCTTTTTTAATGCAGGCATTTGATGCTATGAATTTCCCTAAACACAGCTTTAGCTGCATAACGTAAATTTTGATATGATGTGTTTCCAATCTTGTTAATCAAAATATATTTTATAATTTATGTGTGACTCGTTCTTTGAATGATTGGGCATTTAGGAGTGTGTTATTTAATATTTTACTTATTTAGTAATTTTCCAAATTTATTTTTGTTATTGACTTCTAATACAATTTCATTTTGGTCAAAGACCATATTCTGTATAATTTAGTATTTTTAAGTTTATTGAAACTTGTTTCATGGCCAAATATATAGTCTATTCTGAAGAATATTCTATATGCACTTGGGAAAAATATGTACTCTGTTATGAACAGTGCAGATATTGCAGGTTTGGTTCTAGATTACCACAATGCAGTCTATATTGCAATAAAGTGAGTAACATGAATTTTTTGGTTTTCTAGTACATATAAAAGTTGTGTTTACACTGTACTCTGGTCTATTAAGTGTTTGCAATAACATTATGTCTAAAAAAACTATGTACATATCTTAATTAAAACATACTTTCTTATTAATAAATGCTAATGATCACCTGAGCCTTCAGAGAGTCATTATCTTTTTGCCAGTGGAGGGTCTTGTCTGGATGTTGATGTCTGCTGACGGATCAGGGTAGGGTGGTATTTCCTGAAGGATGAGGTGGCTGTGGAAATTTCTTAAAACAAGAACATAAAATTTGCCACATCAATTGACTCTTCTTTTCACAAAATATTTATCAGTAGTATGTAATACTATTTGATAGAATTTGACCCACAGTAGAATGTCTTTCAAAATTGGAGTCAATCCTCTCAAACCTTACCTCTGCTTTATGAACTAAGTTTATGTAACATTCTAAAAACTTTGTTGTTATTTCAGCAATGTCCACACCATCTTCACCAGGAGTAGATGCCATCTCAAGAAACCACTTTCTTTACTTATCCATAAGAAGCAGCTCATTATCCATTCATTTTTTATCATGAGATTGCAGCAAGTCAGTCACAAGCTCAGACTCCACCTCTAATTCCCATTCTCTTGCTATTTCCACCAAATTTTCAGTTACTTCCTTCACTGAAGTCTTGAATCCCTCAAAGTCACCCATGAGGATTGGAATCAACTTCTTTCAAATTTTTGTTAAGGTTGAAATTTTGACCTCCTCTCATGAACCATGAATGTTCCTAATGGCATTCAGAATGGTGAATCTTTTTCAGAAGATTTCCAATTTACTTTGCCCAGACTGATCAGAGGAATCACCATGTATGGCAGCTATAACCTTACAAAATGTATCTCTTAAATAATAGGACGTGAAGGTTGAAATAACTCCTCGATTCATGGGCTGTACACTGGATGTTGTATTAGAAGGCATGAAAAAACAACACTCACCTCCTTGTACATCTCCATCAGAGCTCTTGGGACCAGATGAATTGTTAATGAGCAGTAATATTTTGAAAGGAATCTTTTTTTTTTCCTTAGCAGTAGGTTCTCAACAGTGGGCTTAAAATATTCAGTAAACCATGCTGTAAACAGATGTGCTGCCATCTAGGCTCTATTGTTCCATTTATACAGCACAGGCAGGGTAGATTTAGCATAATTCTTAAGGGCCCTAAAATTTTCAGAATGATAATGAGCATTGGCTTCAACTTCATGTCACCAGCTGCATTAGTCCCAAACAAGAAAGTCAGCCTGTCCTTTGAAGCTTTGAAATCAGGCATTGACTTTTCCTCTTTAGCTATGAAAGTCTTTCTTCCAACAGAAGGTTGTTTGTTCCACATTGAAAATTTACTCTTTAGTGTAGTCATCTTCATCGATTATCTTAGCTAGATCTTCAGATAACTTCCTATAGCTTCTTTATTAACACTTTCACTTTTTTGTTATGGAGATGGCTTCTTCCTTAAACCTCAAGAACAACCTCTGCTGGCTTGCAACTTTTCTTCTGTGGCTGCTCCACCTCTCTCAGCCTTCACAGAATTGAAGAGTTAGGCCCTTGCTCTGGATTAAGCTTTGGTTTAAGGAATGCTGTGGTTGGTTTGATCTTCTATCAAGACCACTAAAACTTTCTCCACATCAACAATAAGGCTGTTTCACTTTCTTGTCATCTTGTGTTCACTGGAGTAGCATCTTTAATTTATTTGAAGAACATTTCTTTTGCATTTACCACTTGAGTAACTTTGGTACAAGAGACCTAGCTTTCAGTCTATCTCTGCTTTTGATATACCTTCCTCACTAAGCTTAATTATTTCTAGCTTTTGATTTAAAGTCAGATACTTGTGACTCTTTCTTTCACTTGAACACTTAGAGGTCATTGTAGCAGCACTAATTGGCCTAATTTCAACACTGTTGTGTCTCAGAGAATAGGAAGACCCAAGGAGAGGATGAGAGATGGGGAAACAACCTGCTGCTGGCAGAGCAATCAGAGCACACACATTTACCAATCAAGTTTGCCATCTTATGTGGGTGTGGTTCACAGTGTCTCTAAACAATTAAAATATTTACATCTAAGATCACTGATCACAGATCACCATAACAGACATAATAATAATCAAAAAGTCTGAAATATTGTGAGAATTTGTGAAATGTAACACAAGAACATGAAAACACATAGTGTTGGTAAAATGGCACTGATAGACTTACTCGATAAAGGGTTCCTGCAAACTTTCCATTTGCAAAAAACACTGTATCTCCGAAATGCAATAAAATGAAGCACAATAAAGTGATACGCCTGTATAAGTGTTAGGTCTAGTTGGCTGTATTGTTCAGATCTTATATTTCCTTGTTGATGTCTGTCTAGTTGTTTTATCCATTATTACAGTTGGAGTATTGGAGTCTCCAAGTATTATTGTTCAACTGTCTATTCCTCTTTTCAATTCTGACAGTTTTTGCTTCATGTACTTTTGAGATTCTCTTCTTGGGTGCATAATTGGTTAGGATTGTTATACATTCTTGATAAATTGGTCCTGTTATCATCTTATAATGTTTTTTCTCTAGTACCAATTTTTTGTTTTAAAGTCTATTTTGTCTGATATTAATATAATCATTTCAGTTCTTTTTTGGTTTGTAAGGTATTTCTTTTTGCATTCCTTTATTTTCAGTCTATTTGGGTCCTTAACTCTAAAATGTGCCTCTTATTGCATATATTTTGAAAATTTTTTAATCCATTCTTCCAATTTCTGCCTTTTTAATGGAGTAATTAATCCATTCATACTTAATTACTGATGAAGTAGGTTTTGCGTCTGCCATATTTCTATTTGTTTTCTATGTCTTCTGTCTTTTTTATTCCTTTCTTCTTTCATTACTGCCTTCTTTTGCTTAAATATTTTACAACGTACCATTTTAATCTCCTGATTAATCTCCTCCTCTTTTACTATATATTTTTGTGTTATATTTTTAATGGTTGTCCTGGAGTTTACAATTAACATCTTTTAAAAATTTTTTTTTATTTCAGCATATTACGGGGGTACAAATGTTTAGATTACATATATTGCCCTTGCTTCACTCGAGTCAGAGCTTCAGGTGTGTCCATCCCCCATTTGTAATGTTTAATTCTTATTAACACCAATATAATTTCAATAATATAAAAACCTTTCCTCCAATAGAGTTTCTGTTCTATCCCACTCCTTTATGTTGCCATTGTCCTATAAATAACATCTTTATACATTATATGTCCATCAACACAAATGGGCATATAATATATAATTATTGCTTTACGTAGCTTTTTAATAAGATAAAAACATTACATGCAAAAATTACACTTATAATGCCTTTTATACTTATCAGTGTAGTTTTGTCTACTGATGCTTTTAATTCAATATGCATTTATGTTATTATCTAGGGTCCCTTCTTTTCAAGCTGAAGGTCTTCCTTTCGTATTTCTTGGAGGGAAGATATGCCAGTCACAAATTCTCTGTTTTGTTGTTTTGTTTTGTTTTTTTAATTCACGATGTCATTATTTCTCCTTTACTTTTATTTTTTCTTTTTTAGCAATACTTTAGCAATATTTTTATTGCTATCTAATTCATAAACCATACAAATGTTCCATTTTAAAGTGTATGTTCAGTTCAATATTTTCTTTTCTTTCTTTCTTATTTTTTTTTTAGAGACAGAGTCATGCTCTGTCACCCAGGCTGGAGTACAGTGGTTTGATTACAGCGCACTGCAGACTTGAACTCCTGGGCTCAAGCAATCCTCCTGCCTCAGCCCTCTGAGTAGCTGGGACTACAGCTTGTGCCACTGTGATTGGCTAATTTTTTTAATTTCTGTTTTTTTGTATAAACAGGGTCTCACTGTGTTGCCGGGCTCGTCTCAGACTCCTGGACTCAAGCAATCCTCTCACCTTGGTCTCTCAGAGTGTTCGGTTTACATCAGTGGTTTTTATTATAGTCACAGAGTTCTGTGACCATCTCCACAAGAAATTTTAGAACATTTCCTCGCCCCTTCAAAGAATCCTGTACCATTTCACTATGACCTCCATTCTTTCACTGTAATTTGTCTTTTGAGATATGGCATTTTTAATGTCAAAGTTCCTTAATTTTTCCACAGTCAAATATATCTTTTTTTTCAATGTACAATGCAATATTATTAACTACAGTTGTCATGCTATACACTATATTTCCAGAATTTAGTAATCCTACAAGGGAAATGTTTTATCCTTTGATCAACATTTCCCCATTTTCTCTATGCCCCCTATCCCTGGCAATCATGATTCTAATCTGTGCTTCTATTAAACGTTTTAGATTCTAGATATAATTGAGATAATAAAGTATTTTTCTTGCTTCGTTTGGCTTACTTAAGTTGGCACGATGTCCTCCATGTTCACTCATGTCACAAATGATGAGATTTTCTTCTTCTATATGGCTGAATAAAATGCCATTATATATATCATATTTTCTTTATCTAATCTTCAATTGATTGACACTTAGCTTAATTCCATATCTTGGATATTGTGAAAAATGCTGCAATGAAAATGGGAGTGCATCTCTCTAAGATACTGGATTTCATTTCTTTTGGATATATACCCACAAGGGGAATTACTGGATCATATCATGTTTCTCTCTTTAATATTTTAAAGAACCTCCATACTGTTGTTCAAAATGGCTGTACTAACTTACATTTCCACACACAGTGCATGAGGCTTCCCTTTTCTCCACATCCTCTCTAACACTTGTTATCTTTCATATTTTTTTATAATAGTCATTCTAACAGGTGTGAGGTGATACCTTATTATGGTTTTAATTTGCATTCTCCTATGATTAGTGATGTTGAGCATTTTTTTCATATACCTGTTGGCCATTTGTATGTCTTCCTTTGAGAAATGTCTATTTAGATCCTTTGCCAATTTTTAATTGGATTACTTGTTTTCACGATGTTGATTGTTTCAGTTTCTTACATAGTTTGGATATTAACTCCTTATCAGACATATGATTTGCAAATACATTCTCCTATTCTGTTGGTTGTCTCTTCACTATTGATTATTTCCTTTGTGGTACAGAAGCTTTTTAGTTTGATGTAATCCCATTTACTTATTTTACCTTGCTGCCTGTGTTTTCGGTGTCATATCCAAAAAACCAATGTTAGGGAACTTTTTCCCTGTATTTTCTTCTAGGAGTTTTATGGTTTAGGTTTTACATTTAAGACTTTAATCCATTTTGACTTAATTGTTCTGTATGATATAAGGATCCAATTTCATTCTTTTGCATGTGAATATCCAATTTTCTCAACACTATTTATTCAAAGAGACTATTTTTTTCCTATTATGTATTTTTAGTGCCCTTTTCAAAGATGAATTGACCATATATGTGTGGGTTTATTTCTGGGCACTCTATTTTGTTTCACTGGTCTATGTGTCTGTCTTTATGCCATTACCATCTATTTTTATTACTATAGCTTTCTAATATGGTTTGAAATCAGGGATGGTTCTGTTTCTCAGTCTGTAGCTAGGACCACAGTCAGTGAGTCTGTCATCTGGGCATGGACCTGGCCTTCTTAAAACAACCTTCCTCAGTGTTAGGCTCCGCCAGGGTTTTACAATCTCCTACCTGGATCTCAAAGCTCCCGCAAAGATATTTTTCCTTCGGATGGCTGCCAAATTATGGTTGTTATGCGGAGCCTTGTCCATGGATGGCTGCCAAATTATTGTTGCTGTGGGGAGATGTGAGTGGAGGACCTTCTATTCTACCATCTTGCTGATGTCATCCTTCTTCATTTTTAAAGGATAATTTTACTGGATTTAGAATTCTTTGTTGACATTCTTTTCCTTTTAGTTCTTTGAATATGGCATCCCATGACCTTCTGGCCTTAATGATCTTTATGATCTTAATGAAATATTAGCTGTTAATTTTATTGAGGCTTATTTGTACATGATGCTTTGTTTCTTTCTTCCTGCTTTCAAAATTCTCTCTTTGCCTTTTGACATGTTGTTTATAATGTATCCACTTCTGGATCTTTTTGAGTTTGTCCTATTTTTAGGGTGCTGAGCTTCTTGGATCTGTAGATTAATGTTTTTCATAAAATTGGGGGATTTTTGGCCACTATTCCTTAAAATACTTTCATGCCTTTTTTTTTTTTCTTGTTTTTCTCCTTCTGAGAATCCCATAATCCCATTATGCCAGTGTCGGTATGTTTCATGTTGTCTCATAGGTCTCTGAGGTTCTATTAATTTTTCTTCCCCTTCTGTTTCTCTTCCTCCTACTGGAAAACATTGATCTATCTTGAAGTTTGCTGATTTTTCCCCTTTACCTGCTCAAATCTTCTAAGTCATTATAGTTAATTTTTAATTTCAGTTTTTATACTTTTCAACTCAAGAGTTTGTATTTGCTTCTTTTTTAAAAATCATTTATACTTATTTGTTAATATTTGCTATTTGGTGAGACTTCATTCTCATACTTTCCTATATTCTTCAGACATGGTTTCCTTTATGTCTTTCACTGTATTTAAAACAGCTTATTTAAAATCTTTGTCTAGTAACTACAACATTTAGGCTTCCTAAGAGACAGTCTCTTTTGATTTTTTTTTTCCTGTATATGAGTCATACTTTTTTCTTTGCATGTGTCATAATATTTTTTTGTGTGTGAATTGGACATTTTATATAATATTATGTGACATACTTGGAAATCAGATTCTTCCTTTTATCCTGGGGCTTGTTGTTATTGCTTATTGTTTTCCTTGTTGTTGTTTGTCAAATGACTTTTAGAGATGAATTATGTAAAATATACATTCTTTGTCATATCTTGCAACTGAAGTTATTGTTCAGTTAGCTTAGTGGTTAGGGAATGAGTGGACGCCGAAATTTCCTTAAACACTTGGAAGCAACAAGTCTCCCAGTCTTTCCCTAGTGGTTATATATGTGTTGGGCCACATTTTCATCGGTGATTGGGAACTGTACAATTCTGTCTTCCCCTTCACTTCCTGCTTACATGGAAACTCAAGATCAGCCAGAAGTAAAAGCTTAGACCCTTGTCAGGTCCTCCCTGAGCATACCCACAGTGCTATGCATGTGCCTGATCTTCTATATTCTGAGAAATATGTTAGAGCTTTTCAAAGCTTCTATGGACATCTCATTCCCTACTTTTCCTTTTAAGCTTTTGTTTGACTTATTGTTTGCCTCAACTGTTATATACCGCTTCAGGCAGCCACAATTTAAACAATTGCCTCTAATCTTTTTAACAAATGCACCTGAGAAAAAAGGCTTTTCATACAGGAGAGTTCTGAGTATTTCGTACACTCGGCCTTGTAATTGGCTCTTTTAGGGAATCACTAGATGGATCAAATGATGACACTTCTTTGGGAATGAGGCTTTGCAATATCTCCAGCCCCATTCTGCTCCCTCCAGTCTGCTGGTGTTCACTGGTGATTGCAGACTGTTGTCTTTAAGGCTACTGTGGAGCCAGAAGAAAAAGGATGGAAATAGAAAAACTTTTCTGTTCTTACCAAAACTTAGCCTTTTTATTGTTAAATAAGTGCTCCCCAGACCACTGCTCTGGTTAATTTCCAGAGTTCTGAAAAAGTTGTTTTTGATAATTTTTGCCAATTTTCTCATTGCTTTTTTGAAAGAGAGAATTCTCAGGGATCCTTATTTCACCATGTGCTGGCATCTCTCATAGTAGTCTTTACAAAAAAAAAAAGATACTTTGATATTCAGGAAAAAACTTTCACTAATACACAAAATCTATTATTATTTTGTTGGTTCTTAACATAAGAGCTCTCATACATAATGCACCAATCTATAACTAAAGGAATGATGAGAATGACTCTGAGGACCTGTCACATCCTTAGGCGTCCATCAGGCAATAAACAATCTGCCGAGTTTGCACGGAATCCATTTGTTCCTTTGGACTTCATTTCAGTGAAGTCAACCAGGCCACCAACAACAATACAAAGAACTGAAAACATGGCTACAAAACATGTAATTTTAAAATTCCTGACCCCAATTGCATGGAGAGGAGTGAAAAGGATGACATAAAAGATCCAAAAGAACTGTGTTTGAGCCAACTGAAGGCAACAAAGACAGGGAGTGGCTTCAAATTAGCCCTCTCACCTCCACCCCAGCCCCATAGGCCACAGGATGACAGTGAAGACAGTGTCTCTTCCTCTTGGTTATAAGCTTGCTCAAGGCAGCAGCTTTCAAGGAATTATCTAGGCTGTGACCCTGAGAATGTGCACACCGGAGAGCATTTGTTTGCTTTTGGGAGACAGATACCCAGATGGAGCAAAAGAAAGAAGTCTGACATATTATTAAAATTGTCGAAAAAGGTTTTTTCAAATTTCAGTTTGAGATTATTTTAATAATGAGATTTACATATATTCCATATCATCCAATATAAAGTTACAATTGCAAACAGCAAATTTTCATAAGTCACATTAATTGATAGTACTTACATATTTTAAATATATGCACAGTGCTTTAAATTTTGCAAAATATATTAACATTTGTTTTTTGTTTTAACAGCATAATAATCCTGGACATAGGCAATGCTTCTCTCATTTTATGTACAATATGACTGAGACCCAGAGACTCTGCTAAATTTATTAGACAAAGTAAGATTCATGCCTAGGTTTCCTGACTATTTGTTCAATGCATTCTCTGCTGCCCATATCCTTAATTGTGTCAAAGAATCAAGAATTTACTGGTCGGAGTTTCAACTCTTCCCATTGCTCTATGTACATGTACTTTCTATTAATATATCCATCAAGTATTTGATACCTGTGTTTTCAGAAATTATATGTGACCCTTGGTTTAGCTTAACCAAAGTATTTGGTTTCAGGCTCCTTTGAAAGCACAGTGAGACAGTACAACTTTGATGCGCAGTATTGTCTTTCTTCAGGATGGCACTTCTGACACCATGCCTGAAAATGAAAGACGGAATGACCCCATGATGTTCCATCTTGCACACACTAAATAAAGAAATAAATACAATAAAATAAAATTTAAAAATAAGTGAAAGAAGAAACTGACATTTCTCTGTAGGAAAAAGGAACTGCTTGGAGAATTTGAATGATACAAGTTCGTCTGAAAGGTTTAAAGATGAAAGGTATCCCTTTTTACCCATTAGCCTCATAGGATGATGAGATCCTGAGTGTACCTTGCCACTTCAAAAGTTTGCTGAAATACAGCTTTCAGGAACGCTGTCTGGCAGATTTTTTGTGAATAAGGTGCAATTCCCTCCAGGCCCTTCCTTCAACACACTTGTTGATTGTTTCAACTTTTAGCGTTCATTAAACTTTTTGATGTAACTTCTAAATCTTTAGATTTCTAGGTCCCTCTTGTCAATTTCCGTATAAAACATCAGGTATCTTCTGTCACTCTTCAGCCCTAGATTGAATTTCTAGGAGTTAGACCAGGGTTCTAGCCTCTTGCTTAAAAATACATGCTTATCACCTCAGTGAACAAAACGTAGAGGTGCATTTCGGGTTAGATTCTACAAACCGATCATGTTTTGCCTAAGCGCTATCTTGCTGCTGAGATAATGGTCCAGAGAAGCCACATGTGTGCCCTGGAGAACCATGAAGAATACTAATTGTGAGTTTACTTTCTTAGGATTCCCAGAGAGGAAAAGGACAACAGACAAAGCTATGTGTGGGGTGGTAAATAGTGTTTAATTATTTGCAAATCTGCCTTAAAGCAAGAGAGCACCAATATATCCTATTCTGCTTGGGGAATATTTCCTAGCTAATTGAAATTTTCCCATGTAGTTTATTTTTCCATTATGTTATTCCCAAAATGATGATTCTGAGACTTTTGCCTAATATTTTCTTTAATATTTACACCATTAACCATAAATAGCGCTGTTTTGGTTTTTAATCTTATCCAATGAGGTGGAGTCTAAAAATTGTTTCCATTTGCAGTGATTCAAGGGAGGTCAGAGTTGAACAAACATTCTTATTCCAGTCCCTGATGGAGAGTTTTTCATGTAAGCAACCATCAGCACAGCTGGACACCATTCTAAATTCCTCTTGTCAGTGAACAGACAACCTACAGAGTGGGAGGAAATATTCACAAGTATACATCCGATGAAAGGCTAATAAATAGACTCTACAAAGAACTCAAGCGAATCAGCAAGAAAACATCAAAAAACCCCAATAAAAAGTGGGCAAAAGACATGACCAGAAGCTTTTCAAAAGAAGATAGACTAATGGCCATTAAACATACGAAAAAATGTTCAACATCTCTAATCATCAGGGAAATGCAAATCAAAACCACAATGAGATATCATCTAGTCCGGTGAGAATGGATTTTATCAAAAAGTCCCAAAACAACAGCTGCTGGCATAGATGCGGAGAGAAAGGAACACTATACACTGTTGGTGGGACTGCAAACTAGTACAACCTCTGTGGAAAATAGAATGGAGATTCCTCAAAAAACTAAAAGTAGAACTACCATTTGATCCAGCAATCCCACTACTGGGTATTTACCCAAGGGGAAAAAAGATATTTTATAAAAAAGACACTGGAATGCGCAGCACGATTCACAATCGCCAAGATGTGGAATCAACCCAAGTACCCATCAATACATGAGTGGTTTAATAAAATGTGATATATGTATACCATGGAGTATTACTCAGCCATAAAAAATGGTGAACTAATACCTTTTGTAACCTCTTAGATAGAACTGGAGACCATCTTTTTAATTGAAGTATCACAAGAATGGAAAAACAAACACCACATGTACTCGCTACTAAATTGGAATGAATTGATCATTCCAATGTGTATAGCACATTCCTGTGCATACATGGCAGTAAAATTCAATGGAAATCAAGCAGGTGGTGGGGGGGGAGGGGGAGGAGGGGATGGGTAAATTCACACCCAACGGGTACAATCCCGACCATCTGGGTGATGGACACACTTATAACTTCTGACTTGAACTGCATAAAAGCAATTCATGTAACCAAAATGTCTGTACCCCAGTGACAGTCTGAAATTAAAAAAAAACAAAAACAAAAAACAAAAAACAAAACTCCTCTTGTCTGCTTCTGAAGCAAAGTTGGTACAATGGCAGTTGGCCTGGCTCGTCTCTCAGCAGGGTCTTCTCATTTCTCAACTCTGTGAAATTCCTTTGAGTAAATAAGCCCAAAAAGCTTTCTGTTCTCACTTTCTGTTTCTTGTGTTTGAAATCAAATTATCACTGTCGAGTATATAGTTTTCACCAATTCATACATATAATTCCATTTCTATTCCACCTGTTCTCTAGATTCGCAGTGTAAAAACTGCTTCCATAACCCCTTACTTCCTTACATATATTAGTACACATACACACACACACACATACCCCCCAAGAACAGAATGCACAAACATAGTTATTGGCCAAATACGTTAGTCAGTAGATTTCCCAAGAAATCGATATTCAAAAGAGAAGGCATTCTCACATTCTTTTATTCTTTAATTAATTAAAAACAATGATATTTTGAGACCTTGAACTGAAAAAAAAGGTATACTAGACATACTCCCAAAAAAAACAACAAAAACTTTGACATGGCTTGTGTGTTTTATAAATTACGTAGGATCATATCCATGGTTTTAAAAGATTTACTGAGATCCAGTTTTGTGGCTTCTAAATTCTAAAATATCCTCTAACTGTTAAGCTAACTAGAGATGAAGAATATTTTTTCAAAGTCAGATAAACTTTCTGTCTTGTCCCTGTGGCATTCCTGTGTTCTTTCACTGTTTTTCATAGATGCTAAAGATTTGGGGGTGATTTTACTTCGTATTTTCCATGTAAGGAAAATAGCATAAATCTATAGAACATAGATTATGTTCTATATTATGTTACTCTTATTTTTACTAATAATTATTAGCGTGTGCACACACACACATAGTCTCTCTTATAATGCTAAAAGGAGAACCATAATTGTATGTCAGTGTCAATGTTGTACTTTGCCTGAGCTTTGTACTCCTAGGAAAGAGCAATGTTGAACAAAACTATGACCCCTAAGCAGCCACTTAGAACATTCTGAACAAAACTCTGGAGCCAGTTCACCACCAACTAGTCCTTGAATAATCTCTTTACTTTTACTATATCATTTGGTTTTGGCGTTGCACACTGTTACCGTTACATACACACATAAATACACATTTGTACTTTTGTTCGCTTCCTTGTTTAAAACAGGGAATCATCTTCTAACAAACGGTAAAAGTCTCAAGGGCAGGATAAAGAACAGGTTTTCTAAGTCTTCGAAACCCCTTGGAGTATTTACCTCACAAGGAGTAGGCATCGGTAGCCTTTTCGGTTTCAGCTGATGTTTTTTCTTTTTTCTTTCTCAATTAAAAAGCACCAAGCAGGTGTTGTTCTCTCAAAATACCATTTCTTGGAGATAATGGATGGGCCACATCTGCTATGAGCTATTAACACTTTTATTCCTTGGTAATTTGGTAGGTTTCCTTTGAGAAGGCCACGGTGGGAGGGCGGTGGCACACGGGAGGGAACGAATGTGTGCTCATCCTCTGGGGCTCTGAAGTCAGTGCTCCTCCATGCGGCCTCTTCACTGGCCTGAAGCTCACAGACCCCACCAAGATCCGACTTGTTCACAGCAACAATGCAATGCCAAACTCCTGTGAATACCTCCTGCAAAACTTTTTGGAAAAGGTGACTTCCTTAGATAATGTCCCACATAGGCAGTTTGGATTTTCATTAAATAATAATGCTTGCTACTACTTCTTCTGAGCTTACAGCCTTGGACCACAAAGAACATGCCTTTTGGTGTGATCACACAGAACATCTCTTCTCTAATCCCAAAATCTCCAATCCACTTACCATCCCCTCAAGGCCAAGAGATATTGACATCCCTAGCATTATCATACCAGGGTGCTCTTTTACTAACTGTGGGTTCTTTGGGTAGCATAGCCACTTTAGAAGCCAGTCTGGCCTGCAAAAGCCTAATATTCAAAATGTCCACAGGAATCCTGTGTATAAGTCACATGATACCTCAACACATTTCACAGAGTAGACATTTCACAAAGGGTTAATGAGGTTAACCTTCTTCCTTATGGTTTTATATTTCCTCATTCTCTCTTGGTTGAGTCCACTACTGTGCTTATAATGATACACATTTTGTAGTAATTATGGTGGCCATTGTAAAAGAAAAGCAGATTGTTTTCTTCACAGGTCTCGACAAGTGACCTTATTTGCTTCTTGTGGGCTCTTGATGCCTTATGTGTAAGATCAATCCAAAAATGTACTGGAAAATCCCTCGCACAAATCATACTGTTCATAACATCTTGACTCTGAGTATCCGTGAATTATAACCCAATATCACACATAAAACATAATACAATACAAAAATTATACAAAGTAAAAATAAGAAAGTGGAAAAGTGGAGATTTCCAGTTCTAATCATATCCTGGTCACAAAAGATGACTATAACAATATTCGAAGACTTAAGGTATTTGGAATGTCACCAAATTGCACTACCATAAATTAGGAAATGCTGAAAATGGTACAAGAGGATGTGGATTTAGAAGTTTTGAATGAGGCACTAAGAAAAAAGAGATGTGAAATTTCAGAAGGAGTGGCCAGAAGACAATACTCAAATTTCCAAATGCCAAGAACTGGGTAGATGGTACAACAGATTAGCGATCAAGGGAGTTTTGGGAAGAGGATTTCTTTAGCTGTGGTCCAAGTTCAATGGGTACAGGAGCACAAGTAAGGAGCATTTTTACTTCAAGCATAGTTATGTGTTGTGTAGCCATGGGGATATATTCCAGAAATGCGTGGTAGGCGATTTTGTCATTGTGTGAACACCACAGCGTGTACTTACACAAACCTAGATGCTAGATGGTATAGCCTACTACACACCCAGGCTATAAGGTATGGCTTATTGCTCCTAGGCTGCAAACCTCTACTGCATGTTACTGTACTGAATACTCTATGCAACTGTAACACAATGGTGTTTGTGCATCTAAACATAGAAAAAGTATGGTACAAATACGGTATTATAATCTTAGGAAACCACAGTTCTATGTGTGGTCCCTTATTGACTGAAAGGTCTTTATGTGGTGCATGATTGTATAGTTAGAGGGGACTCAAAGGAGAATCCCGGAGAGCTCAATATGGGACCCCTAGAGTTGGGATGTGCCTGATTGGACTGGGATATAGACACACAAGCCTAAGGAATCACAAGTCAAGGAGATGGCTAAAGTGGACTGTGGCAGGAGCAGATGCTTGAAGCATTTGCCGTACCCAGAAGGCACAGAGCCATTCTACTGAACTGTTGTAAGAGTCCAGTTGGAATGTAGGATGAGTGTAGAGAAGCAGAAATAGAAAATGAGCTGGAAACTTAGTGATGAAGGATGTGTTAGCTAGATGTGTATATGATTCTTTTTGCACTGAATTCGAACTGCCTGTACTTTAGAGTACTGCAGGGTACCAACACAGGTACTTTATTCTTGACATTCAAAGTTGCCATTGCCCTTTGTGTATCTAATTTTTTATCACCTTGTCAATATTTTTTTTGTCTTTCCATCCATGCCTGCCTTTCTCCAACATTGGTAGATATATTTTTCTTAGATTGCTTCACTATACAATTCATTCTTTTGAAATCATCTTATTGGATCTAAAATTGGAGGACTGGTAGATGGATATTTACCTTGACAGTCCAGTGAGCAAGCACCCTCAGAGACCCTGGTGCTTTGGAAAGATCCAAGGAAATGTCTTCTGAGCATGGTGAGAAACAAAGGTGGGTGCATGTTCTCCTTCCCTCCCTCCAGAACATAAACAGGATTCCATTTGACAATTTACAGGCTTCTCAT
Organism: Avahi laniger; assembly: GCA_963575035.1. Classification (NCBI taxonomy): domain Eukaryota; kingdom Metazoa; phylum Chordata; class Mammalia; order Primates; family Indriidae; genus Avahi; species Avahi laniger. The sequence continues at coordinate 12,084 of CAUYSK010120644.1, read as the reverse complement.
TACTCCTAGATCACATCAGTGTAAGTGAAGCTGCAAGTATAGAACGGATGCGATGCCAACTCTCTGAAATACTATCTTATATGTGCAGAAAAATGTCTTTGTCTAAAGCTTCATTATTTCTAAGAAAGGCAGCTTATTACAGCTGCATTCAGAAAAAGTTGATGTGATTTCATGTTTGTGTAAATAACACTTTGGCTTCATCTCACCTGTTTTCTGGAAATCTATATTTTTCTTCCTTAGATTTGGGATGAAACCTTCATAACACTCTATGAGAGAAAACAAACAGATAATTTTCCACAATTTGTCACTGGTTTACTTTATGTCTATACCATGGGGATTCCCTGCTAAGCTGTTCAGAGAAACCCCAAAACAGGTTTATTGTCAACACCTGGGACCTTACGTCACAATAGCTGACATGCCCAACATGACCCTAACTTCTTGCCTTATCTAATAGAATATTAAAAGGTAAGTATGAATTTATAGTTTCCTCTCTCATTTCCCAATCTCTTTTGAGGATTACTGGTAGTCTGTGAAGGTTTTCAGGTGCTCCACAATCTATCTCTTATATCGTGTACCAGGACCAGAAATTTATTCTTGATATAGGTCAATCATCAGTAAGAAAGAGCAAGTGGAGATTCTGGAGTCAGACAGACCTGCGCCTGACTTTTAGCAGGTTGTTTTGCAGTTGAAAACTGTCACTTGTGATGGGCTCAGTGCTGTGGGAGGCATGTTCTGATAAATTATAAAGTTTATCTCTTTTGTTTATTATCAATGTCCCCCACAAAACTATAAGCTCTATGAAGGTAGGGATCTTTGCTTTGTTCTCTGTTGTGTCCTCTATGCCTAATAAGTAATTCACGAAAGGTTACTACAACAAATGAGCTGAGAGAGAAGGGGTGAAAGTATGGGAAAGCAGACTCTTGTCTCAGAATGACTTTTCTAATTATCTATGCTGACAGCCTGGTTGGTCTTCTGTAGGAAGTGTCCCCTTCTCTATGGCCCAGATGGAACCAAATGACTGTTGGCTGGGACATTTTATGAGATGACACATGGGAAGTGTTTGGCCACTAAGGTCATTTCCAGCCTTGTGGTTCTAAAAACGAGCCTTTGCTAATGGATTTGCAATGGAGGGAACCCTGGACAATTATATTAAAGAGATAGAAAGTAAATGACTCGACAACTAATTACACTTGGGAAATAGGGAATAAGGAGTCAGAAATGGCACCAGCTTCTCAGCCTGGGGATATTGGTGCTGTTGAAAGGAAAACTTAATTTCAATAGAAATGCTGATTTGTGGGCAAACATTAGGCAATAATTCGAAATTCCAAGCTCAATGTGTTAGTGAACCACATGTGAGATACCAAGAGTTATTATAGTCAAGCAGATATGGAGCTCAGTAGAGGCTGAGTCATGCCATACCCATTTGTTAGAATAATCCACAACCCTCTCTACAGGAAGATATCTGATAAGGCTTAAAAGATGCCACAGGTGAATAGTCTATTTAGCTACACAATTTCATATACTTATGTAGAATGCAGGTATTATAGCTCCATTTCACATTTAAGAAAACGGTGGCCAAGAGTGGTTTCATTGCTTGTAAGGGGCAGAGCTCTAACCTGAATCCCTGTCTTAAGAGTCTGAATCTGAAGTTTTCTCCAGCATCCTGCTTCAATGAGCTGTGGGTCATCAGAATGAAGCTCCTCTTCACCATGCGACTAACTGGCTGCTCATTATTAGCACTGGGAGGGTCCACCAAGTGTCCTTGACTCAACTGAGGACAGTCCTCAATTTCTGTTCCAGTGCCTACCACCTGCTACCAGGGAGCCTCACAATAAAACCGCAAGTTAATGATGATTCCATTAGCCAAACTTTCTTGGATGGGCTGGTACATCCTGCTCCTCAATACCAGGCTATCAAAGCAATGGTCTATTTTTTTTTTCCTTTTCTAGTGATGATGTGCATTGTGAGAGCAGCTAGTGGGTAGTTGAGTGTAGTGGCTTGGGATCTGGGAGAAAATGAGCTCAATAGGGATCTATGAATAAGCTGTTAAAGCCAAGTAGAAATGAGAAGTGGAGGGAATTTGGAGACGTAGATGAAGAAGGCATCAGGGAGCACTGAGAGAACATGGAGTGAATGCTGTTGGACTGTGGTTTTGGGAAAGGGAGCATTTGCCCAGCTGCAGCGTTACAGCATCCCTTTTTGTACTCTGGATTTACTCCAGCAGGCAGAGAACATGGGAGAGACCACAGGAATACTGGGAGAGGGGGCAATGAACCAGAGTGTTTTGGAAAAGTAATTTTCTGTCTCAAACAGCTGAAAGCGGCACCTGCTACAATTCCAAGGAGTTCTGTAGGAAAGCTTTCTTTTTTGCTATACAAGAAAGGTTAGGCAGTAGATTCCTAGCATCCACCGAACGTAGAGATTGGGTCAATTTTTACTTACAGGAACTGTGTTTTGCATTGGAAAGCTGAAGGAATATGGATTCAAGGGTTTCTCGTATTTTTTTCACTTGCAATTTTTGAAACCATAATTCAGCACTACTGGATTAGGGCACGTTCTATCAAACTAAAAATCGAAAGCTTTCCTACGGGGAAAGTCTCAATGTTACAGCTGAAAGAGATGACAGCCGCATTACTGCCATCAAAAATAATTTATTAACCGTGTCTGTGCAAAGTACCCTGGTAGGCACCAAACCCCAGGGGCTTCCTGTTGAAATGAATCCTCTGCTCTCTGCAGTCCCTTCATTGTACAGCTCGGTTCTTCATCTGTGAATAAAATGGATACCTTGAAAACTTCATCTTTGTGGAGACTATTACAGGACAAGAGAATGTCAGCTCCATCATCTACGCCAATCAGGCAGTGCTGGGGAGGTGTATTAGGAAGCTGCCATCCTCAACCTCTCTCTCATTCTTGGAGCTTGTAAATAAAAGCATCGCCTCTTTGCTTTTCACTTTAGACTAGGAAATATGCGGAGAGTTGGCAAGCAAGGTTTTGCACCATCAGCACATACCATACTAACACTGGCTCTTTACCCTTTATTTCTTCTCGATGCCTCCTCGTTCCCCAGGCCGGTAACACATTGCACCTGAGGCATAGGTATACAGGTGCGTCCCTAACCAAGGGAGGAAACCTGCAACGGAATTCGGGATACCCACCCAAATCGTTTTACATTTCGCGTCTCACAAGCATTGCCTCAGGACGTGTGTGCCTATGCTAACATCTACATTTACAGAAGACACTTTTTTTTTTAAAGGTAAGTTATCATAAAAAGCTTGGAGATATCCGACAGGTCCGATTGCACAAAGGTCGTCTGCTTCACCAGCAGGAACTCGGAGGCAAAGGTGGCTCTCCATCCAGCGGCACCCTCCCTCCCGCACCCGCCCCCACTGCCTCGCCCCGCAGCGTCAGTCTCTGACCCCACCGGTTCCGCACAGGAGACAGGATCACAGTCGGTCCGCAGCTTCTTTCGCCACACACCCCCACGCGGGGGTTTGCTCGGATCATTTATTTATCTTGCGCGTATTAAGAAACCACCATCAGGTGTTGGTGGGAGGCGCTACTCTGCCCGAATCGCAGCCCGCCGCGGCGGCTCGGCACACACGCGCGCACCGCCGGAGCCCGCTCGGAGCCGCCTTCGGCCCGGGGTCCGCGTCGCCCGGCAGCCCCGACGCGGCCTCCCGCTTCTGCTCCCCACGCTCGACCCGCCAGGGCGCTGGGGCGTGACTTCGAATCCTCCGCCCGCTAGCTGGGCTCCCTCGGCTGCGGGGCAGACCGCACCCGCCGCGGGCGCCCGGTGCGCCCCGGCCCCTGGTTCGGAGTTTGACTCTCGGGCGGCGGCGGCGGCGCGGAGCAGAGGGCGGCGGGAGCGAGGCGAGCCGGCCGGGCCGCTAGCCCCGCGCTGCGCTCGGATTGGTCTCTCCCGGAGAGTGCTGGCCGAGGGTTGGCTGCGGGCCGGCTGAAGAACAGGTGCACCTCGCCGCCCCGGCTCGCCGAGCAGCCGCCGAGGACCGTGGCGCGCCGGCCGGGCGAGCGGCGGCCAGGCCGGCCCTCTGTGTCGGAATGCGGCTCGGCGGCGCCCGGCACCCCGCGGCCGGCCGGCTCGGCCCCTGAAGGCGGCGCGAGGCCCAGCAGCGGCGCGGGTGGGCGCCCCAGGGAGCGGGCCGGGCGCGGCGCCCCGAGGATGCCGGGCGGCAGCGGCAGCAGCAGCGACAGCGGGCACGGGGCCCCGGCGCGCGGAAGGCCGCTTGGCGGGCCGCAGACGCACCCCGCCGCTCCCTGACCGGCCGGCGGCGCAGGGGGCCCGTCGCGCCCCTCTTCCGCGCTCCTCGCCGCCCCCTCCCCGGCCCGCGTCCCCTCCCCCGCGCTCTCCTCCCCGCCCGCCGCCCGCCTCTCGGGGGGAGGGGCGTGGGGGCAGGGAGCCGATTTGCATGCGGCCGCCGCGGCCGCTGCCTGCGCCCGAGCCCGCCGCCGCCGGAGCCCGGCCCGCGCGGCCCCATGCCTCTGGCGCGGCCCTCGGGGGGCGAAGGTGAAGACCGGCTCCTAGGATGAGTGAAGGCGCGGCCGCTGCCTCGCCACCTGGTGCCGCTTCGGCAGCCGCCGCCTCGGCCGAGGAGGGCACCGCGGCGGCTGCGGCGGCGGCAGCGGCGGGCGGGGGCCCGGACGGCGGCGGCGAAGGGGCGGCCGAGCCCCCCCGGGAGTTACGCTGTAGCGACTGCATCGTGTGGAACCGGCAGCAGACGTGGCTGTGCGTGGTACCTCTGTTTATCGGCTTCATCGGCCTGGGGCTCAGCCTCATGCTCCTCAAATGGATCGTGGTGGGCTCCGTCAAGGAGTACGTGCCCACCGACCTGGTGGACTCCAAGGGGATGGGCCAGGACCCCTTCTTCCTCTCCAAGCCCAGCTCTTTCCCCAAGGCCATGGAGACCACGACCACGACCACTTCCACCGCATCCCCCGCCACCCCCTCCGCCAGCGCCGCCGCCTCCTCCAGGACGCCCAACCGGATTAGCACCCGTCTGACCACCATCACGCGGGCGCCCACTCGCTTCCCCGGGCACCGGGTGCCCATCCGGGCCAGCCCGCGCTCCACCACAGCACGGAACACTGCGGCCCCCTCGACGGTCCTGTCCACCACGGCCCCTTTCATCAGTAGCAGCACGCCGGGCTCCCGACCCCCGGTGCCAGGAACGCTCAGTACCCAGGCAATGCCCTCCTGGCCCACTGCGGCATATGCTACCTCCTCCTACCTTCACGATTCTACACCTTCCTGGACCCTGTCTCCCTTTCAGGATGCTGCCTCCTCCTCCTCTTCCTCGTCTTCCTCCACTGCTGCCACCACCGCGCCAGAAACTACCACCAGCCCCAAATTTCGTAAGTAAACACTATCTCAACTGTGATTTACTGCTGCGCTTCCTTTCCGTCCTGATGTCTCTGCCCCTCGCCGCCTGCCTTCTAGCACGCCCCCTCCCCCATGCCAGGTTGGGGCACGGAGTGAGAGCCAGTTAGCGGGTCACGGGGGAGGGGGGAAGGTGCCAGCCTGTTCTGGGTCGTGTCGGGGGAAAGTGGGGGAGGGAGACTGTCGAGCTCCACGGGGCCCTACTTCAGTGGGTCCCAAATGAGAAGCGATCTAACCCCTTCGAAGGGTTAACGCGAGCGCGATCGCTCCTCACTGCAGACCTGCTGGCGAGCTCGCGGATCCCGGGGAGGGAGGGCCTTCCCGAATGCGCCGAGCCCCTTCCCCGCCCGCCTGGGGGAAGGAAAGAAAGAAAAGCACATGCACATTGACCGACTGTAGACCACAGAGGGAAGTTCTGTCCCTGTGTGGGGTAGCTATTTGATGGAGATGCTGGTAGAATGTAGCTGAAGACGATTCTAGCGCCCTGACCCCGGCGGGGAGCAGGAAGGGTTAATTAGAAGCCATTGGGAGGGGTGGTGAAAGGAGGCGATCCCCAGCGAAGGACTGAACCGATCGTCCCCCAGCCTGCCCGTGGCCATTCCGAGGTGCAGAAATTGATTCTGTGTCCGCCGGGAGTGAGTTAACCAGGAGGAAATATGAAGGGAGCCCTGCAGAGCTGCCCCCTCTAGGGTCCTGACGGAGGAGTTTTTTCAGCTCTGCCAAGCCTTTGCTTTTGTTCCTTTCCCAGAGGTGGGGTGTGAACCTTATCTCCTCTCCCTCTGTGCCTGAAAAATATAGGCGGGTTGGGACAGAGTTTTCTGCACTCGAGGGTGAGAACATCCAACCCGTTTGAAACAGGTCGTCCTTTGAATGTAGCATCTTCAACCTGGGCTCAATTGGTGCCAGTATTGGCCAGTTTACCCAAAGCATGAGAGCTTTCCATTTATTTGTGTAGGAGGTGTATATTTTCTCTACATTTTTATAAATGTTTTAGGTTACTAATTGACCTCCCACCCCCTACCTTGTTCTTATTCTAAGGAAATCTCAGGAACCTTCTTAATGTGATCTGATCAGGACATGGGAACGGTTTGTGCAACCTGTGAAGGTTATTTAGGACAAACCCCAGCCTGCCAGTTCAAGTTCTTTGCAAAGCTGTTTTGCAAAAACTGTCTGGTTATGTTGTCTTTAGATTGCATTTATGTTTTGAGCCATACCATCTAGGGGAAAGGAAGAATGCTCATCATTAACTCTTCAGCACTGGTAGGAATATCCGGTTTGCTTTCAGTTCTCTGGTAATTTTTCATTTCCCTGACCTGCGATTTTACCCTGGGTGTTATTTAACCCTTGAAACTTTCGAGAAAAGGATTTAGTGTATTTGTAAGTAAGTTCAGGAGAGGAGAAGGAAAAAGCCTCTACTCTGCTTTGGAAAACATAGGCTAGAAGATAAATTGGGAAAGAGGAAGGACAGAGGAAGGAAGGAATCTGCCGTAAACCAGAATGGCAGTAGATCCAGTAACTTGCTGCTTCTGTCTCCTTTGACTGAAGCAGTCATTTTTGAGATCACATTTTCTCAGGAGGTGTTGAGAGGAGACTCTCAACACATCTAGCTTGAGTTTTGCGGTGGAAATAAAAGGGCTTCACAAGTGAATGTGTGAGCGTATTCGGTGGATTGAAAATGTATCTATCCTAAAGATCCCAGATTTTTGATCTCCTGTTTCGATGTCGCTGATATGAATGATGGAGAGTGGGTATACTTCCAAACCTTGTTTGTGTGTGTGTGTGTGTGTGTGTGTGTGTGTGTGTGTGTGTGTGAGTGAGCGTGAGAAGGGTTGATGGCACATGGTGTGGGTATTTCATGTTCTTTCTCAATTGATTTCCTCGCGTTGTTCCATTCTGGAGGTCTTTAAAGAAAAGCCCAAGGTAAATTATTTCTACCCCTCCATGCTCTCTTCCTAGACTCTGCGGAAGATAATGGCAGCCTGTTTAATAAGAAATGATTATTGACAGGGCTCTCAGCCCCAAGGAAAAGAGGGGAAAATCTGTAAATGGTGTTAATGTTCACATAGACATATAAGCAGTATTTGTTTTATCTGTATCAGAGTTCCAGCTCTTTCTTTTTTTTTAAAACTATTTACAAGAAGCGGAATGTTGAATTAAGGTATATGCTGCAAGTATGCAAAATCCAGCAGAAATGGACCTGGTTTGCATATACCAACAAGGAAAATTTTAAGGTAAGGTAGATTATGTAGTTTCTATAAAGGGTGCGTTTAAATAGGTAAGTTAATGGTAATTTAAAGGAAAAGAATAGTTTAATTATTTTTTCCATCCAAGATTGCAAGATGATTAACAAAAGGAAATAAGATTTCATGTGAGGGATTATCAGCACTGCTACTGTGTGCTGAGAATGGCATGGATCACTGGCATTCATGTTTTTCACTTGTTTTCATTATGTCACTAAAGTTCCTGGGAAAGAGATTCCCTTTTCCCAGCTCCTACCTCCATACTTTAGTAGATTTTTTCATTCCTTTCTTTTTGTTTTCTGTTAATGAAATTCGCGGATACTGTTATAGCATATGAACATGGTTAGAGATGATGCTCTGTTTAATTGACACTAACCTGCAAATTTTTTAGTGGCCAGGATCTTTGTTCTTCAATTGAACATCTCAAGGCTTATTATAGGATGAATGTCTTTGTGTTCATCTTAGATCAATCAGAAGGTTCCTGTGTGTAAAGGCAGCACAGGTCTTTGGAGTGGAAGAGGCTGGTTCACAAAGTATAAACACACTTGCTAATGGATAATAGGATTTTTGGAAGCAAAAGCTAATTTTGCTATGGGCAAGGCCAGTTTAGAGGACTGTTTGTAATTTTCTGTAGGATTAAAGATAAAGAAAGATTGAACTTGAAAGGCAGGAGGAGAAAGTGATTGGAAGTTGACTCTTGTCTTCCCATTCTCTACTCTTTAGGCCACGAGCTGGACAAAAAGTTCCTTCAGTGTTACTGGGATTCTTGGGTTCCCAGTTGCCCAGCTCTTGCCTTCACTTCAGATTCTTTGAAAACAAATGTCTCAGACATATTGCCACTGGGAGATTATTTCACCAAAGAAATCTTTGAAGCATTTTAGTATCTGAAAGTGTAGGTTAGTTTATAAGTTTTTCAAGCCAAAGGGAGGTTATGACAGAGAGTAAAGGAACAGAGATTTCGACCAGTGGACAATCAGCCTCTTCCCTTTGCAGCATATTGAATTGTGTTTTCAGGTTTGAAATACATATTGCAGAATGTTGCCAATACCAATATGAATGGTTTTAGAGACCTGGCATTATTTTACTAAATGAAAAGCACTGTTTAACAGGTAATAGACCAGAGTCATTGGCTAAATTCAAACACTAATGAAAAAGAGTCTCTTTTAATGGGTTATTCTTTGTATTATATTTGAAAGGCATATGGTTAATTTCAATGAATAAGATCACAAATATTAAATAGTGTATTTAGAGAAGACATAAATGTAAAATGTATGATTGATGTTTAACCATGGTAGGGAGGCAATTTTAATTTAATCAAGTCTATTTAAAAACTTTACCTAGTTATACCTATTATACTTTTCAAGAGAGCCATTGGTGAAATTGAGTATTTTTCTATTCTTTTAAACATCTTGACCTCTTAAATAACAGTGTTCTTCGTTGCCTTATAAGCAGCCTCAGATGTAATTTGTTTAAATAAAGTTATTCCTACACATTGTGTTCTGTCTACATGAGTCAAGGCATTGCAGCGTAGACGGCACCGACCCCAATCACGTGGTAGCCAAAGTGAGAGGATTCGGAGCTCAGGATCAATATTTCTTATGAAATCCAATTGAGAGCTTTTTTTATGAGTACATGCTACAACCCGAGTGTGTTTTGATTTCCTTTGGCCTTAATACAGGATTATGAGACTTTTCTGCTTTAATCAATTATACTGTACAATTTTGCTCTTCAGACACTTATGTTGCACTTCATGGTCCTAATAAAAAAAAAAGGAGGTGGGAGTGGGCATAGATTGGCAAGGCTATTTTTAGTCTTTTTAGTTTGGTCTCAGTGCATTAAGACAGTGTCTTAAGCATTCCTCCTCAATTCTTCATGACTGAGAGAAGGGATTGGAGGTATTGTTACTTGAGAGTCCCTTTTTCAAGTTTTCACCCTGATTAGTGAATTCACCCACCTTTGTATTTGTGCCGTTTCCGGATAGACTTTTTTTTTCTTTAAACACACAGCTTTGATCCACAAGCTTATGGGAAAGAAAAAAAGATAGACAAAAAAGCTGGTTAGTGGCAATTTCTGTCTGTTACTAAAGAGCCCAGATTTTCTAAATCCAGGCTGGGCTAGAACAGGAGTGTTGGCTCAGTCTGAAATCAGTGCCGTCCTGGGAGAGACGGTGCGTAGAGAAACAGGATCTCTCTTCTCTGTGGAGTCCTTTCCCAGCCCTTCCTCCTCTTCATACCACAGTGAGAAGGAAGCTGATTTCAACTTGCTTTTGTAGAAATTCTTTCCTCATAACCTCTCATATTCAGCGCGAAACGTATCTCAATATTCTATCTGTGATGTCAAAAATGGAACATGAAAGTTGGCCCTGAAATCTGTAAGAGAGGGAAAAGCCATAAATTTAAGTCTTTAAAATGTATTTGAATTGCTTCTGAATAGAACTGAAATTCATTTTTCTTTCTTTCTTTTAATTTGTCTTTATCTTCAGACTCATGTGTTGGGTAAGACACAGATCTGGTACTGCCTTGGCAAATACCACTGAGGCGTTTTGAAATCCTAGAACTTTTACTTGTCTACACCTAAGGAAGTGTTCCAACCAGAACCATGTGCCCAGGGGAGGCAGGCAGGAGGAACGGACTCAGTTTAAGCTTTGTACTATCAGGATCAAAACATACCTAAATAGATGTTCCCTGTTCATGCTGTTATTAATGGAAATCATGAGACACGTGTTTAGTTTGATTTTCCATTTTCACTACTTTCACTGAAGACTTAATGCATTGCTACGTTTCCCAGCATTTTATAGTTCAATCATGGCTCTGTCTGAAGCCTGAAGATTCCTTATAGGCTTTTGGTTTTTTTTTTTAAGCCTCTATTTCTTAGGCTGTAGTACAAGCAGTCAATACTTATTAAAGGAAACTTTCTTAGATAGTCTTAATTATCTCCGTGTCATTTCAAGTTGTTTTAAAAGTTAACCCTTTTGGAAAGACATGTTAGACTGCTTAGGTTAATGTAAAAAGTTAAGAAAAATAATTCTACCCATTTAGGTAATTGAGTTATTTAAATGTCTTGGTGATTAAAAAAAAAATTAAAAACAATTCCAAAAACTTGATAGAAGACTAATGGCCATTTATTTTCTCACACAGATTGGTAGAAAAATCATTAATTTTGATAGCATTTATTATCTCATTCCACAACACAGTTGTATAATTTAGCATAAGTGAACATAAGTTATTATATATATTCATATAATTATGTTTTCATAGAGTATGTCATAAGTTTTGATGTTTTATTAAACATCTATTTGGGGTCATTGCAATGCTGCTAGTTTATTGTTTGATTTAAAAAGTTTGTAAAAGTAATGGTTTAAAAAACAGAAAACTAAAACTTAAAACCAACACATTTGTTCTCCCATGCCTTGATATACGCCAACACTTTTTCCTGAGTATATATCTACTGGTTTAAGCTTAGCACTTTTTTTTTTTTTTTAAGCCACACTTATAATTACCTGTCTCTTCCTTAAAGACTGAAGTGAAAGAATCTTTATGCCAATTCCTTAGAAGTGCTATTGTACACCCCTGCCCTAGGAATCTTTCTTGCCCCCATAATTCAAAGTTTCTTTTTTTTTTTTTTAAAAAAAGAAAAAACTCACCTCATGGAGATTCTTTATTGCATTCAACAACATTTTAATAGAAACCACAATTAACTTTCATATCCACAATCGTATATCATTGGCTTATATAATATTTAACTAAATTACATAATTAACATACAAACTACTAGCATAACTAAGTCTGTTATCCTGACTGAGTGTCCCAAATGAGCAAAAGCATAGCTCAACTGGCCATCACCGAGGAGCGCAGGCTTCCTTGAGCTTGGTCTGGGCTGGGCTCCATTGGTGTGTTCCTCCCAGGCAGAATGGTTTAACAGCCAGTTGGCTAAGGGGAGTTAGCCAACTCCCAAAGAATGACTTAAGAAAGTGATTCCTATAGTAGGTAACAATATTGAATATGTGAGTCAGTTGTGACCATATATGTTTTAGGAACTTTGGTACAGTAGCTGTGCATCCTTAAAGAGCCAATTTAATCCTTCTGAACTTTAACTTCTTCCCCTGGCATATGAGGGTGATGACAATAACCTGACTTGTATTCCACTCCCAAAAGAGTTTGTAAGCTGCAAAATATTACCGTTTTTATATCAAGTGAAATGGGACGTCGTTAGACTAGTTATTTTCATCCAAGGGAACATCAGGCCATTGAATTCCGTTGAAATATTGAAGCAGATTTGCTACCTAGTTTGAAGCATCTTTCATCACGATGAGAGATTATCATTCTTATATGCCCTTGGATTTCTCCTGTTTTCTTCTCTGATACCCTGGCACACACAGTAAAATATGGTGTGGAAATCTACCTCAGATCACCTTGGAAGTTTAGCCACAAACTGGAGGCTACTGTTTCC